>CM053033.1:49529933-49588922 GCA_028564925.1 Lithobates sylvaticus
AAGAAGACCCCCGAAGGCGGATCGAGACCCCAGACGGCGGCGACGACGAAGAAGGTAGCCGGACTCCCCCCCTCGTTAAAAAGCTAGGTAAAAGAGCAGAAGAGAGCGGGGGAGTCCGGCGAGAAGACCCCCAAGACGGAAGAAGACCCCCGGAGCAGTGCAATAAAATATTTTTTCAAAAGTGTGTGTGTTTTTGTACTTTACATTTTACACCTTAGGTGAATGGGTAGGGGTACATCGTACCCCATACTCATTCACATAGGGTGGGGGGCCGGGATCTGGGGGCCCCCTTATTAAAGGGGGCTCCCAGATTCCGATAAGCCCCCGCCCGCAGACCCCGACAACCAACGGCCAGGGTTGTCGGGAAGAGGCTCTTGTCCTCATCAACATGGGGACAAGGTGCTTTGGGGTGGGGGGGGGGGCACGGCCCCCCTTTCCCCAGGGCACCCCCCATGTTGAGGGCACGCGGCCTGGTACGGCTCAGGAGGGGGGCGCTCGTTCGTCCCCACCCCTTTCCTGGCCTGCCAGGCTGCGTGCTCGGATGAGGGTCTGACATGGATTTGGGGGGAACCCCCACGCCGTTTTTTCGGCGTGGGGAGTCCCTTTAAATCCATGCCAGGTCACGGAGCTAGCGCGGCGGCAGTAACTGCCTACGCTAGCTACGTAACCTGAAGTCACGTGCTAAATGAACGGACTTGCCGATGAGCGGCAAGTCCGTTCATTTCAAAAGTCCCGCGGACTTGCCCACTAACGGCGGGATTGTCCGCTGGACTGCCAAGTCCAGCGGATAATTTGAAAACAAAACTTCAAACTTTGGCGCCAAAAAGTCCGCCGGACTTTGGCGCCAAAAAGTCCGCCGGCGCCCACACACGAGGGGATTATCCGCTGGACTTCAGTCCAGCGGATAATCCCGCGGGATTGTCCCTTCGTGTGTACGCGGCATAACAATGTCTACTTAAGTAAGTTCAAGTTGTGCATCAAACACAGCCACTGTCTGTGCCCCTCAAAAGCTGCCACTGTGCCCATCAAACACAGCCACTGTGCCCATCAAACAGCCACTTTGCCCATCAAAGTTGCCACTGTGCCCATTAAAGCAGCCACTTTGCCCATCAAAGCTGCCACTGTGCCCATCAAACACAGCCACTGTGCCCATCAAAAGCTGCCACTGTGCCCATCAAAAGCTGCCACTGTGCCCATTAAACACAGTCACTATGCCCATCAAACGCTGCCACTGTGCCCATCAAACTCGTGTTATATTGTCCAAACGTTGTGTTAATGTTTAAACACTGATTTTGTTGGAAGTACCAACAAATTAGCATTTTTATTCTCGTGCGTGATTATGTAGACAGGGCCCCAGTGCACTGTATTGCCCGGGGGCCTATAATGCTCTTAAGATGGCCCTGGAATATGGTGCTCTCCTCCTAGAGCATTATGAACTGTGGGTAGTCTGTCAGTGTTACTATGTACAATGCATGGCTATTAAACCTGTATTGTACATGGAAGAGGCAAGCATGAGACATTGTCTGGAACTCCTAAACATTAAACTTAATCCACAAAGTTTACAAGCAGGTAAAGCAATTTTTGCACTATGATTAACTTAAAATGATTAATTTAAATGTGTCTACTTTGTTTGCTTCCTTTTGTCATTACTAGAAATCACTGGGGATAATATAAACTACTTGCAAGATTTGGAAACCCTAAAAGGTGCTGACTAATTTTCTAGGGTCATTTAAATTGCAATGAGCTAAACGTAAAGGGGTTGTAAAGTCAGAAAGTTTTTTTTCTTAATGCATTCTATACATTAAGATAAAAGCCTTTTGTGTGCAGCAGCCCCCCTCAGTCCCCCCTAACACTTACCTGAGGTCCCTCTCTGTCCAGCGATGTCCATGAATGTATCAACCGTCTGAGATTCTCCTTCCTGATTGGCTAAGACACAGCAGCGGCTCCATTGGCTCCCACTGATGTCAATCAAAGTCAGATAGCCAATCAGGGGAGAGAAGGGGCAGGCTGGGGCTCTTTGTCTGAATGGACACAGGGAGCTGTGACTCAGCTTGGGAGCCCCCATAGCAAGCTGCTTGCTGTGGGGGCACTGAACAGAAGGGAGAGGCCAGGATCACAGAAGAGGGACCCAAAAAGAGGAGGATCTGGGCTGTTCTGTGCAAATATACTGCAACAGAGCAGGTAAGTATAACATGCTTGTTATTTGTATATTGAAAAAAAAGAGACTTTACAATTACTTTAATTCTAATATAGTTAAACTTTTCAAAATTGGAATTGTCACTGTTCTTGCTTAATAGGTATATTGGAATAATATTTTCATTCCCATTTGGGAAGAGAATGGCAAAGAAGGAATTAGGGAAGGAAGGAACAGATTGGTCAATTTTAGTTAACAGGTTACAGGTTGAAGAAGTTCCCCTATTCCTTTTAGCTGTTCATAAGGTTATGTAGCTACATTTTTAGTCAACAGGTTAAAAATAACACACGCACCTCATAATGAAATATATGACCTGCAGAGAATACACCCCCAAAGGGATCACTAACAGGATTTCCTTTTATAGTAGAAGTTGCCCTAAATGACCAGTCTGACGTGTATTGTTTCAGCCAAGGTCTCCTAGAACTATATTTGAGTCTATTATGTTAATGTATCACAATCGTATCCATCATCCATTATAGTAGATCTGTGAAGTAAATTGCTCCTCTGCCAAACAATGTATTTATTAAGAACACTAACAGTGTCACTGGAAACATTGATTATCGTCTTGCTGTCCAGATACTGCCAAGCATCTGAAAAAAGAAGAAAAAAAATGGGCTGCTATCCAATGCAGTGTTTGGCTTTTCAAAATTACCATGTAAGCTCATCACTGAGTCTACTTGTTGATCATAGAAAACTAAACTCCAAGTGGGCTAATGGCCAGTGCTGCACACTTAGGTAACAGTGTGGTCTGCCAGCATACCTTGTATCTTTAATTAGCTTTGGAAGCACATCAAGGCCAACACTAGAGTCTCATAAATAAGAAAAGGAAGGAACAGCTGGCAACATCCAAATGGGATTGAGTGTTTATAATTGAATGTCAGAATGCAGCAATTTGGGTGAAGACAACCTTCAGCTTTCCTTCTGCTAAAAAAACAATCACACTCAGCCACACTGCACTGTAAGCCTAGACATTAAACCAAATATTGAACATATCTAATGATCTTACCCATTTTAATAATTGGATGCCATTTCAGGGGTTTTCAAACATTCAGTATTTTCCCTCTTGCTAGTGTGCCATACTTTATATTCTATTACTTAACTTAGATTTTGAGAATCCTTGCTAAATGGTTCTATTCTTAACCTGACATTCATCTACCTAAGCCCCTGTAGTTACTGGTCTTATTTTTTCATTTTTTTTTGGCTCTGAACCTACAAAACCCATGCCAAGTGTCAGGTACCTTGTTGGGAGCCTTGGATGACAAGGACAGCCTCTCTAACTGCTTCAGTCCATTCACCCCTGTGTGTTGGGGATGAAGGAGTGCCATAAGTGCCAGTGGATGATGATGCCACTGATGTCACTAGTGCTTATTAGCATTGTCATTATGTGACTAGAGGTAACAGAAGATGCAGGTCACCGATCTGGAGAAAACAGGAGTAACCTGAGGTCAACGACAGAAGGCAAAATGGTACCCACACGACAGGAAGAGATGAAGTCAGGGACAGACTGGGTTAATAATGTGCCCTGTTTGGTGCTACTGTTCGGTTCATGCACTCCTGTGCACATACTGCAATGCCGCGTACACACGATCGTAATTTCGGCCAGCAAAAGACCGATGAGAGCTTTACATCGGAAAATGTGACCATGTGTAGGCTCCATTGGAATTTTGCTGTTCTCAATTTTTCCGAAGAAAAAAGTTTTGATCGGAAATCCCGATCGTCTGTAGCAATTCCGACACGCAAAATTCCTACGCATGCTCGAAAACAATTCGACGCATGCTCAGAAGCATTGAACTTAATTTTCTCGGCTCGTCATAGTGTTGTACGTCACTGCGTTCTTGATGGTCGAAAGTTCAGCAAACTTTTGTGTGACCATGTGTATGCAAGCCAAGTTTGAGCGGAATTCCGTCGGAAAAACCACCACAGCCTTTTCCGACGAGAATTCCGATAGTGTGTACGTGGCACAAGACACAAGCAAGAATGTGCTCCCATACCTGTGCACAGATGCATGACCATGCACAACTCCGTGAGGAAACTATGCACATACACATATGAATGCAGAGGCGCTTATGCTGGAATTTACCTATGTGGGCTGGCTTGAACTTACCGACACCAGGTTTCCTGGTTTTAAGCACTCCTGCACAAATGTTGAAGCTTGGAATTATGTGGCAAAAGGCTATAGTCCCACTCAGGTTCCCTGTAAAATTATTCTGCATGTAATGGTTTATGTTAAGCATAGATTAAAGTTGACATTCTGATACTGGAAAGTTTCATTGATTCCTGGTGCAAAAAGTTAGTCCTGGAACAGGTCAAAAAACACCAAAATTCTGAAAGACACGACAATACAAAAATGAGTTGGTGCAAGTCTTACTTTTTATTTTTGAACTGCAGAGATTCATAAAATGTCTGTACTCCCTAAATAAAAAAAAATATGTTCATGGTCAAGGTTCATGATTTCCTGGTTAAAATTTGTAGTCCACTGACGCCAAAACACTGGAGACTCAGAAGAAATCTTTTGCATAGTGGTTTTATTTATTTTACAAAGTGTTGGAAGCAAAAATGTGTAACAGCATAGCATATGGTATCATTATTATTATTTATTATAAATTTTAAATGAATCACTGCGCTAATACTAATAAAGCAGCTGACATAAATTGTATGGTAACAATAAATAACAAAAGGATGAATATATGCAGCAATAAAACCATGAAATATAAAGTAAGAGTCCATTGTGTTGAAACAAAGTCCTTGTTCAGGGGAAAAAAATGGAACCACCCACGGTGTAAACAGGGACACAATAAGGTGAGTATGAAATATATATCCTCCACTGAACACCAACACACCGGGCCTCTTACCAAAGAAAATGGACCACTGAATTACAGGTTGTCAGATGGGCATAATACATCCATAACACCACAGCACCACTTCACTTGGATAGTAGATGGCTGGATCTTGTAGTCTCAACACATGGTAAATCCATAGGTACATGCATAGAATACAAGAAGGCAACTTCTCATGGTGCAGCATGTAAAAACAGGGTGAATTTATTTCATATAAAACACCCAGAATACTCCCATTTCATTAAATAAAAGCAGGCATGTCAGAAGCTACAGTCATAGGTAACAATTGTTTCCAACCACAAAGATGGCCACGGTCGGCACGTACAGCGTCGTGACGTCAGAGCTCCACCGAGCTCCACAACGCTGTACGTGCCGACCGCGGCCATCTTTATAATTTCATGCTTTTAGCGCTGCATATATTCATCCTTTCATTATTATTTATTGTTTGATCCCCTCCCCCCCCCAAAAAAATCTCTCGAAATTATAGAGTTTACACACATGGAGTTTACAGAGTTCCTTCCAACCAACTAATAATTTGCCCAAAATAGATCAGAGATAAATTACAACTCTATCTATCTATTCGCTGCTTTTAGAAGTGTAATTTCTACATAAAAGCAAGGTTCTAAGATCCTCTGTAAAATATGCTCCTAAAGTACTTGCATCTATATGCATTTATGCACATATGTGCATAAAATCTGCAGATCTACAGTATGTGTTTAAAATCTGCAGTTGCGTCCTACTTTTTTGTGTGTGGGTAAACGTAGTGCACATTTTCTCATGTGAAAGCAGTGGCAGCTGGTGCTCCATTTTTTGGGGGGTGGCAAAAATCCCCCCTCGCCGGGTTTGCACTTACCCCATCCAGGTCGCAGTGTTCCCGTCAGAATACACTGAGCCTCTGGCCCATGTTTTGAATGAGGTTGGCCACCTGCTGCTGGTATGAGAGCGCCTTGTCCAGATCAGCGCCGGCGCGGTGGGACGGGCTGCGTTTTAGCTGCTCCCGGGTGAAGTACCAGCGGCCTGAAGGTGCCATATCTGGGTGGGAGAGGATGTTCATGTCAGGTTGCCTATTCTGACAGAACACTGGCTTCTCCTCTCGGCCAATCCGGTCTTAAGACCTGCCTCCTGTTATGATTGACCGGGAGGAGAAGCAGGAAGGCAATAGCAAATATTGAATCACTAATGTCACAAGTGGCTGAGCTCGGGGCGCAGTGCTCTGCACCCTGAGCCCAACCTTTTTGAAGCCAATTGGAGCACCAGGCTCTAATCATGTGCTTAAAAAAGAAAATTCATAGAAATCTATGCGTCCAGCACCCGGCATGGAGATGCAGCGCCCCTGTGCCCCTAATGGACCAGCCGCCGCTGTGTGAAAGTAGCTGTATGTACTGTATAGGCTCATTGATTACTATAGTGTTGCATTTAGATGTGTACAAAACTATCTGCTGTACGCATCTAAAGGCAGCATTTTTTTTTTGCCCGTGTGAATAAGCTTTAATAGTTTCTTAGAAGGATCTTCTTATATGGCTATAATGGCATTAATTATGTCACAATTTACAAGTGATCCTGAATCATCCTCCAATCTGGAATCCACTTTATCAGGGCATAGTAGATTATCCAAAGCCTCTCAGAAACATGGAGATAAAATAACTATACATTCTAAGTAGCAAACACACACATTTAATAGTTCTACTAGCTCATTGCAACTCAGCCCTAGTTCATAGGTTAAGTTAATTAGACAGTACTCAGAGAGACATTCAGCGGTACCAGAAATTTATATCACCAGAAGCACTTGTTTTAACAATCAAAGGTAAAAACAAAGTGTTTTGTAAATTTATGTTTGACATTAACCTACACCAACAATCTATATTAGATACTAGTAATATTAATAATGAGATGCACTGTGGTGCATGTGCAGCTCAATATTGTCCTTACCTCCTGGAGTTCCCAGGCCCCTGGCGATTTCAGTCATAAAACGGAATATCAAACTGTGGCTGAAATACTTGCAAAAGTATAGGGTATGCTGCTTCCAAGCCCCAAATTAGGTGACCCTAAATTCGAGTACTAAACATCAGCAAGGGCTCATCCTATGCCCCACAGACTGCACAAATCCAAAGGTGGTTGCGTGCCAAATGAATTTCAAATGCTGGTTACCTGTGACCTTGTACGCTTATGCATTTCACCCACTTGTCTGGACCTAATCAGGACCTAGAGGCTGCAGATGAAACACATCAGCAGACGAGGTCCCAGGCTGGGACTGTCTGTTCAGGCACACAAACCAGAATGCACTATAGCATCACTGCTTAAAAACAAACCCCTGCCAAAAAGTCTATGCCCCTCCTGAAGTGGTTATGCTCATGTCCTGTCACAGTGATCACACAGAATGTGAGTGATAATATTCCCAATAGCCACAGAAATACCAATATAAACACAAGTGAAGTTCTAACCCATTATCAATTTGCTCAAAGCTAAAAAAAAAATTCCATTTGCTTTAAGTGTGAAAGTTTTCATTACATAACATAGACAGGAAACTATAAACCTACTTCTTTACTATTAAAACACTTGGGAAGCTGTACAGGTCCAAAGAAAACCTTAGAGACATGTTTTGCTTCCTTCATACTTTAGCTAAAAGTTAAACCTCCCTTCAACTAAAAATAATCACAATTACCGATGTAAAATATTTTACTTATTAAAAAGAACTGTATAATGCAGTATTGAGGAGCAGATTACAGACCAGTGTGTCATGACAGTACAATTCCCTAAATATAGGCAGTACTGGCATTCATGTTCATTGCAGATGGCAAGGCTGATTTACTGAGCTAGCGTACAGCCAGGAGCATCCCAAGAGGATTTGTCTATCATTTCCCCTGTAAGCAAAATGCACAGCCCTAGACTAAATTGTGACCATAGGTCATTGTAGACAAGAGACTATCCGGCTGACTGCATAAAAATGAGATAATATTTCTAGAACAGAAAGCAGTAAAGTATCACTCTTTGGCCATCTATGGCCAGATTAAGTCAAACTGAGGCACGTCTACTAGATTCGTTTAAAGACATGCATATTTTTATATGTAATATTTGTATAGCCGCACTAAGGTAGAAAAAAGTGTCCATTATATAATAATAACAATAAAATACTACAAACTAGTGCATGGGCTGCTGCTATAAAAAAAAAAAAAAGGTGTGTGGTCCCTTTAAATTATATTTATGCAGATCCCCAGCCCTGTCCATTTAAATTATACAAATCATACATATACACCATAAATCATAAAACAATTAAAAAAATTATTAGTTCAGAAAATTCTGTTGTGCAAAATATCATCAAAGTCCGCCCAACAAAGTGCAATAGCGCTTTCCTCAAAGTGCATTCAGTGCTCCAAATGTTGTTATGTGTGATCTCAAATCATTCTCTGCAGCTATTACCTTTTGTACCACCACCCCCTCCCTTTAGAATGTAAGCTCTACGAGCAGCGCCCTCCTGTACCTTTTGTATTGAACTGTACTGTAATTGTGTTGTCCCCCCTATACATTGTAAAGCGCTGCGCAAAATGTTGGCGCTATATAAATCGTGTATAATAATAATAATAAGGTGCCGTGCTCCCCTTTTGTGCCCTCACTCACCAAATTATGAGTGTAAATGCGCCTGTCACAGATGAATGCTCTCAATAAGATGGCAGGTTAATGGTCACATAAAGAGGTAGAGAAATCTCCATAGTGTAATTTTTATTGTTAAAAATATTTAAAACAAGCATTTAATGCTGGTACAGAACCAGCAGAGTAGCGTGCGTGCCAAACGCCGATCTTGACTTCACTGGAAGTTCCCACCCAATCCATTTTGCCCTCCCACCCTTAACACCTGAATGGGCACTTTTTGCATGATGGATGTTCCCAGTACCTAGGGTTCTAAAGGCTGTAAGCAACTCCTTATTATCTTCCTGGTGGCTAAAAACACAAATTTACATAAGTGGATTTATCCTGCTCATCCCTCATTATTTCTTGAAAAATTATTGTATGTATTACACATGGAATCTAAACATGGAATCTAAGGTTGGAAAACAACTTAATGTCTGGAAATCATTGTTATTATTATTATTATACAGGATTTATATAGCTCTAACAGTTTGTGCAGCGCTTTACAACATGAGGGCAGACAGTATAGTTACAATACAGTTCAATAAAGGAGGAATCAGAGGGTCCTGCTCATAGGAGCTTATAAACTAAAAGGAATGGTCAAGTGACACAAAAGGTAATAATTGTGGGAGATGAGCTTATGGAGAAAATAAGAGTATGGTTGTTAGGTGCACGCAGGATAAGCTTCTCTAAAGAGAAGGGTTTTCAGGGGCCATCTAAATGTGGACAGAGTAGGAGATACTCAGACAGATTTTGGTAGGAAGTTCCAAAGGATGGGAGAGGCTCAAGAGAAGTTCTGGATGCAAGCATGGCGAGTGTGGCAAGGGAACTAGAAAGCAGGAGGTCATGGAAGGAACAAAGAGAATGATTTGGTTGATATTTTGAGACAAGGTTAGTGATATAGCTGGGTGGCAGAGTCATGGATTGCTTAGTATTTAAAATTGTATTCTTTGGGAGAGCGGGAGCCAAAGGAGGGAAGGGCAGAGAGGTGTAGCAGACACTGAGCAGTTGGTAAGGAGGAGGAATCTGTCAGCAGCTTTTATGATGGACTGAAGGAGGGATAGCTTATGTAAAGGTAATCCAATGAGGAGGGAGTTGCAGTAGTGGAGGCGAGAGATAACCAGGGAGTAAATTAGTAGCTTTGTGGTGACATTGGTTAAAAAGGGCATACTTTGGATCTGTTGCAAAGGTTGAAGCACAAAGATTTGGACAGTAGTCAGATGTGGAGCTGAAAGGAAAGTTCAGAGTCCAGGATTATGCCTAGCACCAAGCGGGGATGGGCTGATAGTTGTGCCATCGATCTTGACAGAGAAGTCCGGGGAAGGAGCATATCGTGGAGACAATATTTTCAGTTTAGTTTCGGATTGATTGACTTGGAGGAAATGGTGTGTCATCCAGACTGCTATGCCTGTTAGTAAATTAGTGATGCATAAGAAAGTCTGATGGAGTGAGCTGAGGGATAGAAAGATAGATTTTGGTGTCATCAGCATAGAAAAGCTGACCCAGGGAGGAGGTGTAGTTTGAGAATAAGAGAGGTCAAAGAACAGAACCCTGGGGACCCTGACAGAAAAAGGAAGAGGAGAGGAGGAGGTAGAATTGTAAGTGACAGTGAAGGTGTGATGGGATAGGTAGGATGAGAACCAATGAAGAGTACAGTCACGGAGACCAAAGGAGTGGAATCATTTATACAATGCTTTCAATACTGTACTGTATATCCAATGGTGTTTAACCAAACTATTTTATCATGGCTACCAATTCACCATTTCCTGCATTAAGGTAAAAAATGTTCCAGTACCTGTATTTCCCCCTAACCCCCCTTATAGATACCTGAGTCCTCACTTGATCCAGCGCTGCACCCATCTGTAGCGGCTCTTCCTGCTCTCACATACCATTGGCTCACACTGCTGTCAGTCAAATCCTATGATGAGGGTTGAGGCCGAGCCATGCTATCTATGATCTGCTGATCACTGGCGTAATGCTTTCCATGCTCCTTAAAAATATAGTAAATGGACATTTTTTTACCTGCAAAAATATGCATTAATTATTTTTTTCTTTAGAATATGTATCCTTTGAGCAGGTTGGGAAACACTTCTCAAGTTTTTTTTACCTTAATGCATTCTATGCAAACAACCCTCTGTTTGCAGATCCCAGGCCTCCCTTATACTAAATTGAGCCCAATCTTGATCCAGTGCTGTGCCTGAGAGCATCAGCTATTTCCGCTCTCTCCCTCCTCATACGGCAGATTGATAGCAGCGGGAACTAAATTCTGTAATGGGAGCACAGCTGAGCCACACTGTCTGGGTCAAAAGATGCAGGCAGCGCTGCTCAGGACTTGGCACACTGGGATAAGAAGGAGCCAGGAGCACTGGCAGAGGGCCCAAGAAGAGGAGGATAGGGGCTGCTCTGTGCAAAACCATTGCACAGAGCGGGTAAATATAACATGTTTGTAAGGAACAAGTAATTTTTTATGTGGTTCTATAAATGTGTAATTATGAGTTTTATGTCTGTAATTTATTCTTTTAATTTCGCTTCTCTTAATGATTCAATTCTTCTACGCTTTGTCCTACAGGTTGTAATGTCATTATGAACAATGGCCCAGCTGTACTACAAAAAGGTGAATTACTCACCCTACAGAGATCGGATTCCTCTGCAGATTGTGCGGGCAGAAGCAGAGTTATCACTGGAAGAAAAGGCCTACCTCATTGCCGTGGAGAAGGGAGATTATGCCAGCGTCAAGCATGCTCTGGCGGAAGCCGAAATCTACTACAATATCAACATCAACTGCATGGATCCACTTGGCCGCAGTGCTCTTCTCATAGCCATAGAGAACGAGAACTTGGAAATCATGGAGCTTTTACTCTGTCACACTGTATATGTGGGCGATGCTCTGTTGTATGCAATAAGGAAGGAAGTGGTGGGAGCTGTGGAACTACTTTTAAGTTACAGACGACCGAGTGGAGAAAAACAGGTGGGTAACAATACAAAGTTGTTAACGATGCTCAGTGGATAAATATACAGTATAGAAAAGAGATCATTTGACTTACAGAGCCTTCTAAAAACACTTGCATTTGACAACAGTCTGACGTGCTTCTTAGATAATTTTCAGTTCATTGACTGTAAATTTGACCTGCAGTTGACCTCCTTCTGGCCTGTGTTTGACCACCTTATATGCTGCAACTATTGAATTGTATGGAGAGAGAAGCAGTTCTGATGCAAAAAAGCAACACAAGCCCTATTAGTGATAATAACCAGCAGCCCTGGGTGTGCAGTTGGCCCAGGGGGCATATCATTTTTTTGAAAAAAAATGTACATGGTTCCAGTCACTACTCTTAAATGAGTAATAAACCCCTCATGTTTTGATTTATGATATGAAGTCCCAACTGTGCAACCAAGTGGTTTTCTGGGGTTCTTAGATCGTATATGCTCCTGTCTCACCACAACCTGTCTACAGATCTGCACTGTATGCAAATCTTTTTATTTCATTTTTTTATTTTTATTTTTGCTTTCTGTTTTTGATGTATTCCCGCACCTTGCCATTTCCTCTTAACATTTGAATTAACTGGAGATGGATTTTGCTGTCAACAGCATATTTCTGTTGCTTGTAAATCATGTTCACAAGAAAACATTTCCATATACTCAGCCTAGTTTGGCATCAATAAGGACTTACAGTATCTAATTTTATTATAATATGCAATATATTCTTAGATAGATGGTCTTCGATACACATGATGGTGAGAAAAGACACTACCGCATTGTGCAGTTATAATTAAACACACCAGATAAAATCATGAAATCACAAAGTGTGTAAAAACTAGACTTGGGGTAAAAAACACGTTAATATCAGTGGTGTGCTCATTTTGACCATCTACAGTACTAGGTCATTTTGGGCAGATGTTAATTCCCATAGTTTCCATTCAGTTAGCCTTTTTCTCCACTTATTCTATCTGAATCTGCAAATTTGTGAGAAAGAGCAACATCTCCTTATGTATTTAGAAGCAGGGTCATCTTTGGTAGTGAATGCAGCTAGGGTGTCTTTTAGTGTGTACTGAGTGCTATCTTCTGCAGGGGATGCATGCAACTTTTTAGTCACTGGGCCCTTTGATTTGATAAAGGTAAGGATGAAGGCAACGCAGCCAAGGTGTTTGTTCCTCATGTAAAGTGTCCAGGAGAAAAAAAATCGATGAAGCAGGTGCTGCTGTCTGCTCTAAAATGTGACAGCGGATGGTGGATGTGGGCTCTGGCACCATTTTGGGTTTCCTCCTTGCTAGCACAAGGAAAGAAGTTTTAGAGCTGTTTTCATTGCGTGGGCTCATTTTGGTGGGGGGCGGTTGATCCCCTGGTCATAGCTGGGTAGTAGAGGGCCCTTACAGGTGTGGTAAAAGGCTGCAGTTGCTGTTGGTTGTGAGGGAAGAGATGGTCCAGAACAGAGCTCTGAGCTAAAGCAGCCATACTATTCTGGTGTCAGGTCACACCCTGACAAAGTCTGCTTTTAACAACTATAGCTACTTAAAATATTTACTGTTGAAATGTTAGTGGAGGAAATAACAGATGCATAGACCAAAGTCTTAAGCATGCATTTTTTCCCATGCCATATAATTCCTTTAGTCTGCCTGCTGGTGCTCAAAAGGATTAAGGCTCTCATTTACCTGAAATATATATTATGCTACATAACTATATGACATAACTATATGCTACCACTTGCCAAGCATTGATGGGTAGTTCATTAGTAAAACTACAAGATGTCAATTTTGTTGTTCCCATTGACTGTTCAGTATCAGCCTCTCAAATTTCTCTTATTTACCATGTGGGAAGATTTCTTTGACCGCTATTCATGATTTTCACAGTTATTTTCCAATAGTTCATTGTTTAAACATAATAATTGTTAAAAAAAGACCACTAAATGCTAGTTCTGTTGAGTTAAACTGCCATATATTACCTTTGGTTTGTACTGTTTTATTTCTAAAACAAATATAGAACTGTAAAATCAATCTATTTATTTTCTTTATGGCTTTGACCATGATAGCTGATGTTCAGTAAAGCCCCGTACACACGATCAGCCTAGCGTACAAAAAATTCTTTTTTTAAAATTTTTTTAAATCTTTATTTGTAATTTTTTTCCAAAATACATCATCATAACAACACTTTTCATAATCTCTTAATTCATTTTTGACATACTAATTTTCCCCCATTCCCCCCCCCTCCCCCCCCCCCCCCCCTCCCAACCTTGCTTAATTCTCTATGGGGGTCCGCATCTCAATCTCTTCTTACCCGTAATGGCTCCTAACAATATAAAATGTGAGAGGGGATCTAAGTCGTAACTTCAAAATAATATCTCCAGGAATCTTTAAATTTATCCCAGGCCATCCATCTATGCTTCGAGTCTGCCTTGTCCTCCCCCGAATTCACTTCCGCTGTTTCTATTCTTTGAATCGAATTGACGCCAAAAATCCACTCCCGAATAGTCGGGCTCGCAGCTTCCCGCCATTTCTTCGGGATAAGATTTTTTGCCTCATTTAAGAGGATCGGGGTCAGAGCGATCTTATATTGAGACCATGGTGTCTCCGTCCCATGGAAAAGACACACCCATGGATCTTCCACTACGGTATCCCCAGTGATCAGGTATATCAAGTCCAATATTCCTTTCCAGTATTTTTTTATCTCCGGGCAGTCCCATAATATATGTGCCAACGTGCCCCTTAATTTACACCCTCTCCAACATTCCGGGGACACCCCATCCTGGATTTTGCTCAGTTTATCGGGGGTAATATACCATCTTGACAGACATTTGAAATTATTTTCTACTAAATTAATGGGAAATACCGTGCTGTGAATTATTTTAAATATTTTCTCCAACCTATTTTTACCACACTGTGACCCCAATTCTTCTTCCCATTTTTTGACGTATGGAGGCACGTCCAATCCATCTTCATTTATTAAAAGTTTATAGATTCGAGAGATACTATGTCTCGCGTCCCCCCGAATACACAGTTTTTCCAGCTGGGTGTACTTATCCTCCCCACGTAGCGGGCGGGGAAGGCTTTCCACGAAGTGTTTTAGTTGGGCGTACCTCCATACGTCAATTGAAATAATTTCTGATTGCCTACTTAACTCCTGAAATGTGCATATTTCACCCATTTTTGTTATATCTCTCAGTTGTGTGTTTTCTATCTTAATCCAATTCCCCCAGACCTCGCTTCTTCCTGGTTCAAACATTGTGTTATTTTTTATATATATTAAAGTGGAATTAAATTTTAGTTTATTTTTTTTTAAACAAGCTATCCCAAACATCTAAAGTGACCCTAGTTATCTCGTGTGCCTCTTTATCAAGTTTCCTAAACCTAGGTGGGTTCCATATATTGTGACCTAAATCTCTGCAGCTTACTGTGTGCTCTAATTTAATCCATCTTTTATCCTTACCTCCACCAGCCCAATCAATCACCCGTGATAGTGAAATCGCTCGGAAATAATTTTCAAAGTCAGGGACTGCTAACCCCCCATATTTCTTCTCCCGGTTGAGTATGCCGGCCGCGATACGCGGCTTCTTATTTGCCCAAACGAATCGTGAAATTATTTGCTTTAAGGACTTAAAAAACGAGGAGGGAATGTCTAGGGGGAGCATCTGGAGTTTATAGTTAATCTTTGGCGTAACGATCATTTTTAATGCGTTTATACGACCGATCCAAGAGAGCGGTAGAAGAGACATTCTACGTAATTCTGTTCTTATTTCATCTAGTAGAGGAAGAAAATTTATGGAATATGTTTTTTTTGTTGTTTCTGCTAATCTGATCCCCAAATATTTGATACTTTCTCTCCAGGGAAATTTAAATTCGTTTACTAGTGAATCTGCTTCGGCTTTTTTCAGATTAATGTTTAATATTTCTGACTTCCCCAGGTTGATTTTTAGATTTGAGATCCTACCAAAAGTTTTTAATACTGATAATAAATTTGGGATGGTGATCCTGGGGTTGGAGATATAAAAAAGAACATCATCTGCGAAAGCAGCAAGTTTATGTACCTCGCCTCCTACCCTGATACCCGATATGTCATTGTTTTTACGGACCGCTGAGAGAAGAGGCTCAAGGGCCAGGACAAACAGAAGGGGCGACAACGGGCAGCCCTGACGTGTTCCATTGTGCATGATAAACGTCTCCGAGGGAACCCCGTTTACCCGAACAGAGGCCTGAGGCTGAAAATAAAGCATCTTAACCCATTGTAACATCCTGGGACCGAACCCCATAGTCTCCAGAGTACCTATCATATGTCCCCAGTCTACCCTGTCAAAGGCCTTCTCGGCATCAATTGACAGGAGTAGACTGGGGATCTTGTCCCGCCTGGCCGCATGGAGCAACAATAGGGTCCGAACCCCATTGTCCCGCCCCTCTCTCCCTGTGACAAACCCAACCTGATCGGGATGAACAAGTTGGGGCAGCTTTCTTTTCATTCTCATTGCAAGGACCTTGGCATAGAGCTTGGTGTCAGTATTTAGTAAGGCTATCGGGCGGTAGCTTGAGCATAATGTTCTATCTTTGCCTTCTTTATGGATCAGAGTGATTGAGGCCCGCAGGGCTTCCCCCCCCCCCATTATACAGTCCGTGCCCAGGTGGTTCCAATACCGACACAACCTCGGGACCAATAAGTCTTTATATTTTTTCAGGTACGTCAGTGTGAAACCATCCGGGCCCGGGCTCTTTCCGCTTTGTGAGCTCTGTAAGGCCCTGAAAATCTCTGCCTCTGTTATGGGGCCATCCATGCTTATCCTATCCGCCTCTGAAAGAGTCGGTAGCGCGCTATCCATAAGGAAGGTTTTGCCTTCTGTTCCCTGTTCAAAATTTTGCTTCCCCTCCTGTCTGACATCGTATAATCTTTCGTAGTATGTCTTAAATGCCTTTGCTATTTCTTTAGTCGAACTAACCATTTCCCCAGACTCGTTCTGTATTTTCTCGATGTAATTAACCTCCCTTTTCTTTTTCAGTACACGGGCTAGATTTTTTCCTGTCCTATTTCCCCACTGACGTTTCTCTTTTGCTATTTTATAAAAATATTTCCTAGAATCTATTTCCAAGGCCGTTTTTAACTCTTCTCTTTTGCTTATTAGTTTATGGTATAGATCTTGATTTGGACTGGTATTACTTTTATGGTCCCTTTCGAGCTTCTGAATCTCCTCTGTTAGTCCTAAGAACTTCAATTTTTTTTCCTTTTTTATCCCGGCTCCAATAGAGATGAAGACCCCCCTTATATACGACTTGTGTGCCTCCCATAGCGTCGCGGGTGATACATCTCCCGTGTCATTCTGGGAGAAAAAGAATTCGATTTCCCTTTTAATTAAATCTGCTGTATATGGTCCCAATATCAAATTGTCGTTCAGACGCCACGAAAAGGGGTGTCTTTGAGTCCCGGGGGTCGCCACCCTTAACGAGACCGGGGAGTGATCCGACAAAGTCGTTATCTCTATTTGGGACAAGATAACCTGATCCAATAATCTATGGTCTATTAGTAGGTAGTCCAAGCGGGAATGGGTCCCGTGAACTGGTGAGAAAAAGGTATAATCTCTATCTTTGGGGTGTGTGACACGCCAACTGTCAACCAACTGATTTTGGGATATTTTACTCTTCAATTTTTTCAGTTGTTTTGGGCTCAGCCTATATACCAGTGATGTACTATCATAACTGGGGTCTAGGCAAAGGTTAAAATCGCCCGCTAGGACCACCTCACCCAATTTAAACCCCTGTACTCGTCCCAAGACTTGAGATAGAAATTTTATTGGGTTTTTATTTGGGCCATAAACATTTATAAGTGTAAACATATTTTCCCCAACTCTCCCCCTCAAAAAGAGATAACGACCTTCTGAGTCCTCCAATCTATCGAGCAAAGTAAATTTAATATTTTTAGAGAATCCAATGGCAACTCCCTTTGACCCTACGGTCGGGGAGTCGCAATAAAACCAGACTGGGAAATCTCGGGAGAATAATTTAGTGTTTCCTCCACGGAAAAAATGCGTTTCTTGAAGAAACGCTATATCAGTCTGGTATCTACAGAGTTCCCTCAGAATTTTATGTCTTTTTACCGGAGAATTTAATCCCTTCACATTATATGTTAGGAGTTTTATTTCACCGCTTACTATTTTTCTTTTTATACGGATAAGTCATTGGACCCTTTGTAACTCTCTTAAATAGTCTCTCTGCAAGGTTCCCTCCCCCCCCCCCCCCCCCTCAACCCCCCCACCCCTCTCCGGTCGTGATCCGACCCCATGAGAACCAAGGGGAAACCTATCCGAACCCTCTCTGGGTATACCCCAGGGCATCCTTCTAGGGTCCCTAGTTCACCTTACTCCAGGGTGTCACTCAGACCCCGCAGCCCTCCCCGGAGGGACATCCCCCCCCCGATAAAACAGGGGGGGGGAAGTCCCCCCGGGGTCCCCAGGACCCCCCCCCTTCCAACCAGCCCTCCACCCCCCACCCACCTCCCCTCCCACCCTCTCCCCCCGTCCCAACCCCAAGCCCTGATTACAACCTTCAGGGCTAAACACCAGATATCAATCTCATAATCTACAAAAGGGAACAGAGAAAAAACTACGGTTTCAAGCCACCAAATCCCCCCCCCCCCCCCCCTGACAATATCCTCGAGTAGGCCCATAAATTTGAGAAAGAAAAAAAAAAAAAAAAAAAAAAAAAAAAAAAAAAAAAAAAAAAACTCATTTCACTTTCCCCTCCAGCATCTCCCCCATCAATGAGGAATGATGGGGGGAGATATGCCCAGGGCATAACAGAAGTCCTGCAGTTCATCAAGGAATCTCATCCGCACAGTCTTCCCTGATTTTACGACTATTAGTGAAGCTGGGAAGCCCCAACTGTATTTTATATTTGCGGCCCTCAGCGTCTCTAAGAGAGGTTTCATCTGACGTCTCCGAGCTAGCGTTTTAGCCGATAAGTCCATAAAGACCTGGAGGTCAACAGAGTCGTATTTCAAAGGGGGGTTGTTTCTCAATTTTGCCCAAATGTTAGCCTTATCTTCATAGGAATGAAACTTGACTATAACATCCCTAGGGGTCTCCTCGCTGAGGCCTGGCGGTTTCCGGATGCGATGCACCCTATTGATTTTGAAGGTCGCGCCCTCGGGTCTCCCTAGCAGGGGGTTGAAAATAAGGTGAATTTTTACAGATAAGTCCTCTCCTTGTTGTTCCGGGAGTGATCTAATCCTCAGGTTTTGCCTCCTGTTTTGATTTTCTTGGTTCTCAATAAGATATTCAATGTCTCTGTGTTTTGTTTCCATTTTATTCATTTGGGCTTTGAGGTCCAATATTTCTTGTGCTTGGATTATCACCAGGTCCTCAACTTTCTCCACTCTATTTACAATAAGGCCTAAGTCTGACCTAACATTAGAGATTTCTGATTTAATAACTCCCTCTAACTTAGAGAACATTTCCGCCATTTCTGACTTAGTTGGAATATTAGTTAAATTTCTTTGTTCTAGGGAGTAGCTAAGGTCCCGGGCTCCTTCAGTATCCCCTTCCAGCCTAGAGAGGTCGGTCTGTTCGGCCTTCTGTCTTTCTAACTCCTTTTTTTTTTCCTTTGTGCTCTGCTGTTTTTTCTCCATTTCTGGGCTTTTTAGGCTGACATCTTTAAGATATTTCTGGATTGTACTGGTGTTGGGATTTTCCTTTGGTGTTTTTGGTTCTGTCCCCCTCAACGCCCTTCCTTTCATTTTGGATTTATTTGTCGGGGGCCGCAAGACCTGTGCCCAGGGAGGCGGGTATAACATTCATCAAGAAAAACATCTCAAGATAACTCCCCCCCCCTGCACTTACCCCCAGAAAGGGGAAAAAAACAGACAGTCCTCCGGGCCCTCTCAGGTGATACTAGCTTGAGTTTTCCAAAAGAGAGAGACTTTAACCGATCCTTTAACTCGTCTAAGTACACACACTCAAGTAGTTTGTGCTCCGAGGGGGACGGAAAGGAGAGCCGAGGTCAGGGATGCTCGATCTTTACCGAAGTTGCTATGGATTACCCCAAAAACCCCCGTCATCACAGTCCGAGGTCCCAGTGTGAGGTTATTTAATATTTCTTGCGTATTCGCCACCGACAGACGGGGGTATAAGCCCCGGCGAGGGGTCTCTAGCACACACTTATAGGCACCCTTCCTCACCATTCAATCTGTTAAACGTTAAAACATTTAGATATGCTTAGGGAGGTAGGGTGTGCGACTTAATACCAATACCGATTTAGGCTCTTATGAAAAGGTAGGTGGTACTGGAAAAGATACACATGGGATTCCTGGAGATAAGAAAAAGAAAAACACAGCAGTCTCAGTCTGATCAGGGCGGGGTATGTCACACAACTTCCGTCAAATTTGCTTAATAATATTTCGTACTAGGTATGGCCCCCAGCCTGATGGGCAAGTCATTTCATGCAACTTCAGGGCCCCCCTGGCATCAACTGTTTATGAAAAGCCACAGTCCTGCAACAAGTTTATTCAACAAACGTGGGTCCCTTGCATCATTTTTTAAACATTTTCATAGAATGACAATGTGATTTTTCCTCCTTATGTACTCCATACCTGGGGGGTATCCGGCCGTACCCCCTCTTGCTCGGACTCTTCTTAATTGATTTCTTCAATCTCCCCAAAGGGAGGGAGTGAGGGGAGGAGAAGAGACGGGGGTTCAGTCCATCAGAGTGCGCCTCCAGGATTCACTCCGTTACAGGGGCGAGTGCATGATACAGGAGACCCTGCCTGATGTAGCCTCCTGGAGCTTCCGGTGGCCGTTAGCAGGCAGCAGTTAGGCTCCGATCGGATCAGGTGTGTGGGGGTGGATAGATAGCGTACGCTCAGTTCCTCCAGTACCGCGTGTGTCCTGGGTCCGGGCTACGGACGGAAGGAAGAGGTGGTGGTAGCGGGGCGGTCTCAGGGTCTCTCATGAAGTCTGCGTGAGTTAGCTAACGCTCCACGCCGACTCCGCTGGTCCGACTAGGGAGTTCCCGGGCATCCCTCGAGCCGCCGGCATCCGGCTCCTCCCCTAGCTCTGACGTGTCACGTCAGCATCACGGCACGTCCCCGTGTGTACTAGGCTTAAGCATTGCAGGAGAATCCACAGAGGCTCCCTCCACAGGGATAATTTTGGAGCTAAGTCATTAAATTATACCTACCCTCAATGAGATAAATAAATTAGTTATTAAGGAAGAAACTGATTGGTCATGATATGTTATTTTTCTATTGTTCATAATATGATTTAGAGCTGGTGATTATGTTTCTTTTATGTTGCCTACAAAACACATCAAGAAAATCATTCCTCTCTCTAAATAATAATGGTCAGAAAAACCTAACATGAAATTAGGTTTCCTGTTGCCACTTATAACCAGTCAGAATCCTTGATTCATTTTCAAACACATTCTTTAGGGATGACAGTGGAAAGCTGGTTGGCTGCAATGGGCAACAAGACATTTTTCTTCAAGTAAACTTGTCATACATGTTATACGCCAATAAATACGGTAGTTAAACCCACAAGTGCTTTTTTTTTTTTATTAACCACTACTAATCTTTATACTGGCTTCTGAAATTTGCAAATGCAGCAATTTAGAAATTGGATAAAAGGTTGAGCACTGGGAAACTTTTTCAAAGATAAAAAGTGCATTTTATAGATCAGACCAAAAGAGGGACAAATAAGGAGGAAAGAAGGACAGAGGGACTTTTTTTTCCAAATCAAGGACAGTCCCTCGAAATCAGGGACAGTTGGGAGTCATGCATATATATACACACACATACATACAGTATATACACACACTGTGATGTTTGGCGGAGTCCGGATCATCACCCAGCCGTGTTGGTAAAAGCAAACAGGTCAGGTCACAACTCAGGAAGAAGCCTCCCCCATCCACAGATCTGCACATTATTGTTGCCCTGATCAAGCTCCTGCTCTGCTGAAAGAGTTTGGCCCCACTCTGCCTCCACTTTCTAACCTAGATTTTCTTAACCAGGTGCCACAGCATCCTGGTTGAGAAAAGCTGGTGTGGAGTTTGTAATACATTAATCTGGCAAACTGGAGTATGTCACATCTAGCGTAGTGTACACAAAAGCAACTCCACAATTTAAAGTGGAGGTAAAACCACTTCAGCCCCGGACCATTTGGCAGCCAAAGGACCAGAGGTCTTTTTTCCAATTTCGCACTGCACTGCTTTAACTGGTAATTGCGCGGTCATGCAATGTTGTACCCAAACGAAATTGGCGTCCTTTTCTTCCCACAAATAGAGCTTTATTTTGATGGTATTTGATTGCCTCTGTGATTTTTATTTTTTGCGCTATAAACGGAAAAAGACTGCAAATTTTGAAAAAAAAAGATATTTTCTACTTTTTGTTATAAGAAAAATCCAATAAACTCAATTTTAATCAAACATTTGGGCCAAAATGTATTTAGCCACATGTCTTTAGTAAAAAAAATGCCAATAAGCGTATATTTATTGGTTTGCGCAAAAGTTATAGCGTCTACAAACTAGAGTACATTTTCTGGAATTTACACCGCTTTTAATTTATGACTGCCTATCTCATTTCTTGAGGTGCTAAAATGGCAGGGAAGTACAAAACCCCCCCAAATGACCCCATTTTGGAAAGTAGACACCCCAAGCTATTTGCTGAGAGGCATGTTGAGCCCATTGAATATTTTTTTTTTTTAGTCCCAAGTGATTGAATAAAGACAAAAAAAAAAAAAAAAAAAAAAATGTTTTCAAAAAGTTGTCACTAAATGATATATTGCTCACACATGCCATGGTTATATGTGGAATTGCACCCCAAAATACATTTAGCTGCTTCTCCTGAGTATGGGGATACCACATGTGTGGGACTTTTTGGGAGCCTAGCCGCGTACGGGGCCCCGAAACCCAAGCACCGCCTTCAGGATTTCTAAGGGTGCAAATTTTTGATTTCACTCCTCACTACCTATCACAGTTTCGAAGGCCATAAAATGCCAAAATAGCACAAAACCCCCCCAAATGACCCCATTTTGGAAAGTAGACACCCCAAGCTATTTGCTGAGAGGCATGTTGAGCCCATTGAATATTTTTTTTTTTTAGTCCCAAGTGATTGAATAAAGACAAAAAATAAAAAAAAATAAATAAATAAAAAAAAGTTGTCACTAAATGATATATTGCTCACACATGCCATAGTTATATGTGGAATTGCACCCCAAAATACATTTTGCTGCTTCTCCTGAGTATGGGGATACCACATATGTGGGACTTTTTGGGAGCCTAGCCGCGTACGGGGCCCCGAAACCCAAGCACCGTCTTCAGGATTTCTAAGGGTGCAAATTTTTGATTTCACTCCTCACTACCTATCACAGTTTCGAAGGCCATAAAATGCCAAAATAGCACAAAACCCCCCCAAATGACCCCATTTTGGAAAGTAGACACCCCAAGCTATTTGCTGAGAGGCATGGTGAGTATTTTACAGCTCTCATTTGTTTTTGAAAATGAAGAAAGTAAAGAAAAAAAAATATTTTTTTTTTTTTTTTTCAATTTTCAAAACTTTGTGACAAAAAGCGAGATCTGCAAAATACTCACCATACCTCTCAGCAAATAGCTTGGGGTGTCTACTTTCCAAAATGGGGTCATTTTGGGGGGTTTTATGCCATCTGGGCATTCCATGGCCTCCGAAACTGTGATTGGCAGTGAGAAGTGAAATAAAAAAATTACACCCTTAGAAAGCCTGAAGGCGGTGCTTGGTTTTTGGGGTGACGTACGCGGCTAGGCTCCCAAAAAGTCCCACACATGTGGTATCCCCGTACTCAGGAGAAGCAACAGAATGTATTTTGGGGTGTATTTCCACATATGCCCATGGCATGTTTGAGCAATATATCATTTAGTGACAACTTTTTGTAAAAAAAATATATATATTTTTTTTTTTTTTCATTATTCAATCTCTTGGGACAAAAAAAATAAAAATTTAATGGGCTCAACATTGCTCTCAGCAAATAGCTTGGGGTGTCTACTTTCCAAAATGGGGTCATTTGGGGGGGGGTTTGAACTGTCCTGGCATTTTATGCACAACATTTAGAAGCCTATGTCACACGTCACCCACTCTTCTAACCACTTGTAGACAAAGCCTTTTCTGACACTTTTTGTTTACATGAAAACATATTTTTTTTTTGCAAGAAAATTACGTTGAACCCCCAAACACTATATATATTGTTAAAGCAAAGGCCCTACAGATTAAAATGGTGGGTGTTGCATTTTTTTTTTCCACACAGTATTTGCGCAGCGATTTTTCAAACGCATTTTTTGTGGAAAAAATACACTTTTTTTTATTTTAATGCACTAAAACACACTACATTGCTCAAATTTTTGATGAAATAAAAAATATGATCTTAGGCCGAGTACATGGATACCAAACAGGACATGCTTTGAAATTGCGCACAAACACGCAGTGGCGACAAACTACATACATTTTTAAAAGCCTTTAAAAGCCTTTACATGATACCACATTAGATTCACGGAGGAGGTCTACTGCTAAAATTACTGCCCTCGATCTGACCTTCGCGGTGATACCTCACATGCATGGTGCAATTGCTGTTTACGTATGACGCCAGACCAACGATTGTGTTCGCCTTTGCGCAAGAGAAGGGGGGGCAGGGGTGCTTTTTTTTTTTTTTTTTTTTTTTTTTATTTTTTTTTATTTAGCTTTTTTATTTTATTTTAAAACTGTTCCCTCCATTTTTTTCTTTTGTTATCATTTTTATTGTTATCTCACGGAATGTAAATATCCCCTATGATAGCAATAGGCAGTGACAGGTACTCTTTTTTTGAAAAAATTGGGGTCTGTTAGACCCTAGATCTTTCCTCTGCCCTCAAAGCATCTGACCACACCAAGATCGGTGTGATAAAACGCTTTCCCAATTTCCCAATGGCGCGGTTTATATCCGGGAGGGGGGACATTCCCTCCCACTGCTTGTAAAAGCAGTCTAGAGGCTAATTACCCGCTAGAATTGCTTTTACATGAAAGCCGATCACTGGCTGAAAAGAATGATACCAAGATGATACCTAAACCTGCAGGCATCATTCTGGTATAACCATTCAAAGTCCAGCAACATACTGGACATATATTGTAATCTTTATTTTTCATGCAGCCTCTTGGCTGAACGAAAAAAAGAGATTGATTGGTGGGTATGCCCACCATTAGAATACCTCCCTTCATCCACCCACTTCTAATGATGGGCATACATGCACCATTTATATATGCCGAAGCATGGGGGCATCCTCCCACAAAAGTTATGCCATGTACACACGGTTGCACTTTTCCACGGGGCAAGGCTCCGTCGGAATTTCGACCGTATGTACGCAGCATTAGGAGCCAATCGCGGGCCCCCCCCCCCTGCTGCCCCCATGCTTCGGCATATATGCTCTTTTTTTTTAAACTGTGGTGGTGAAATCACCTCCTACAGTGTTGGAGTCGCGTCTTTATGTATCGTGGGAGCAAACACTGTTGCTGTCAAGATAAATAAATCCGCGCTGCAACTGAATGGCGCACCTGAAAACAAAAAAATGGTTAACACTAAAACACAGTAAACAAAATTACATACCTGAAAAGCAAGCATGATAAAACATAATAAAACATTGCAGAATAGAATGGAGTAAAAAAAGAGCAACAATAGAGAGAGAACAATAAAACGACAACTATTTTTTTATTTTTTTGAGATTTACAGGTAAAAAAGCTCCTGACTGTTAGCGACTGAATCAAAACGCTACCACAAAAAAAACTGTTAGCGATCGCAGGGATCAGGCCTGACTCTGCGAACGCTGCAGTTATGTGTGCTTAGTGTTTTCTAAATGACAGTGATCGATCAATACTGCACTTGGGTGGGCTGGGCTGGGCTGGGCGGAGGGGGAAAACGCAGGTGCTAGCAGGTATCTGGGCTGATGCCGCTAACAATGCGTTTTTTTGGAACCCTAAACTGCTGGGACGCTAGTATAGATCTGATCAGATCAGATATTGATCTGTTCAGATACTGTACCACTAAGGGAGGTGTATGCTTTGTGCGTGGGTGTTTGCGGTGCTGGCACTAACCTGGGGCGACGCAGACCTTATTTGACCCTAAAACCTAATTGATATCACCCGCCGGCGATCAGGGGGTTAAACCGTTATTGGGTAATAAATGGCGGGTGCCCTGACAGTATAAAAAACAAACTATCTAACCAGCGTCACCCGTAACAGTTATACGGTGATCACTGGTGAAAGGGTTAACTAGGGGCAATCAGGGGGTTAAAACCTTTATTAGGTATTATATGGGGGTACCTGACGCTATATAAAAACCTGACGGGGAACCTAAATAACTAACTGGCTAACCAGCGTCACCAGTGACAGTTATACTGTGATCACTGGTGAAAGAGTTAACTCTAGGGGCAATCAGGGGGTTAAAACCTTTATTTAGGTTGTAATATGGGGGTACCTGACCTATAAACCTATTTATGAACCTATATAAACCTGGCGGTTACCTAAAAAAAAAAACTGGCTACCTAGCGGCACCAGTGACACTTATGCAGCGATTAGAAAAACGATCGCTTAGTGACACTGGCAAAAGGGGGTGAAAGGGTTAACTAGGGGCAATCAGGGGGCTAAAACCTTTATTTAGGTTGTAATATGGGGGTACCTGACCTATAAACCTATTTATGAACCTATATAAACATGGCGGTTAACCTAAAAAAAAAACTGGTTACCTAGCGACACTAATGCAGCGATCAGAAAAACGATCGCTTAGTGACACTGGCAAAAGGGGGTGAAAGGGTTAACTAGGGGCAATCAGGGGGTTAAAACCTTTATTAGGTAATATATGGGGGTACCTGACACTATATAAAAACCTGACGGGGAACCTAAATAACGAAATAACTAACTGGCTAACCAGCGTCACCAGTGACAGTTATACTGTGATCACTGGTGAAAGGGTTAACTCTAGGGGCAATCAGGGGGTTAAAACCTTTATTTAGGTTGTAATATGGGGGTACCTGACCTATAAACCTATTTATGAACCTATATAAACATGGCGGTTAGCTAAAAAAAAAAATGGTTACCTAGCGACAGCAGTGACACTAATACAGCGATCAGAAAAACGATCGCTTAGTGACACTGGCAAAAGGGGGTGAAAGGGTTACCTGGGGGGCAATCAAGGGGTTAAACCTTTATTAGGGGGGGGTGGGGGGCTACCTTGGACCTAAAACTAACTGCACTGACAGTTATTACAGTCACACTGACACTAAATGCAGTGATCAGTAAATAAATGATCACTGCAATTAGTGACACTGTGACTGGGGGGGGGGGGGGGGTGATCTGGGGGTGATCTGGGGGTGACAGGGGGGTGTTTTGTGTGCCTATGTGTACTGGTGTCAGTGTACTGTTGGTGCACTAACCTGTGTGTGTTGACTCCTCGGCGTTCCGGTCACATAGACCGGCGCACCGAGTGTGACATCACTTCCTCTGCCTGTGTTTTGATTGACACAGACAGAGGAAGCATCTGATTCGCCAGGAGCGATCGCGAGGGGGTGGCCAGAAACCACTGGCCGTCCCCTCATCCCGGATCGCTCCTGAAGCGATCCCGACCGTCCCCGCCGGCCGGGGGGGGTCCGATCCGATCGGACCCCCCACGCGCCTGAAGAATGGCACGTACAGGTACGTGGTTCTGCCTGTACGTGCCATTCTGCCGACGTATATCTACATGGGGCGGTCGGGAAGTGGTTAATTTTAAACTGTATTTGAGATTTTAGTGATTGGGTTTACATCTACATTGTACTTTAATATAACTATGGGATGTGAAATTCCATTTTCCTTGCAAAGGTCCAAGTCTATGGATGGATGGAGTAGGCTGAGAACGTTAATTTCTATAGGCTCCAGACATGAACATCTGCCCTTAGTTTATCCTTTGCTTAATTTTTTCCTTTTGTTTTTTATCATAACCCATTTAATACTGTATATGACAAAGGATAAAAGAGAAGTCATTTGGGTCAAACTGAGTCTGTCTTTAACCTCAAGAGTTCTCTGATATGGGCTTCATTTAACCTTTCTGGAGGACCTCTTTAATCATATAGGAGATGTTCACCAATACTCACAAAGCTAAATACTAGGACCTTTTCAATATATATAGCACTGCACACTTGCCAGAAATTATTTTTAGCAGCAAAGTCCCAGTGCCTATAACCCATGCAAGAGATCATGGCCATTTTAAAATGAGAAGATTGAAAGAAGCCAGAATCTAGCCTATGTTTAATGATGCTAATAATGGGAAAGTTAATTATCAGAACAACGTGGGATTATATTATTGCTTGCATTCCCGAAAATAGCTGAAGGGCATTGTGGCTCGGAAATTATATCAAGTAGAATTTTTGTGCCATGGAATGTCAGACAAAATCATTGGCAACAATTTCTTTATGGAAAAAGGGATAATAAAACTGTCACACATTTGAACAATACAGCAAGATAATGTAGATACAATAGGTATACCTTTAAAAAAAAAAAAAAAAAGAAAAAAAGAGGAAACACACACCCCTGGCCTTTGCATGAAAGAAAAAAGCATTATAGAACTACATACCTCTAATTTTACCAACAAACAGCTTTTAATTATTTAATTAACTTTTCCACAACTACAATGATATGGTTAAAAATGTGGTGCTCAAAACTGGGCCCCGTATTTTACATGTGGCCTCAAAGGTGACATTGAGCTGGTAGGACCTCCTCTTCATTTTATTGCAGGCGCTTGGCATTACAATGTTGCTTGCCTAGGCATTCTGTAAAGGTATAAGAAATCTAAAATGGAATTTTGGAAGTGCCAAATTACTAGTGTAGCAATGACTGTTACAAGATAGTTTAAATAACATGGCAGTGTCAACGATTGATGGGTAAATCTGCCCAGGTTTCATTCGCCGAGAGTCTGGTAAATCTTGTACAAAATTAGGTGAACCCTAACTTGGAAACAAATCCCATTAAAATCTATGGGGACTAACCTTGTAGTTAAATTTTCAACCATTTTTTATTCTAATAGGAAAACTACTGTCAAGCACGGGCAGCTGGGCAATGTGATAGGTAACATGTGCAAATACAAAAAATTTAAAAAGAAAAGAATACCAAACATCAGGGAAAGGGTCTTTTCATGCAGCTTTGAGAACAGAATTGAAAATACACAAATAATTTAAATAATATTCTTGGGGAATTCCTTAATGCTGTACGTGGTGCTACAGAACAGTACCATTTTTACAGACAATCTTACATGCATTGGTAGTGCATATTCAAATATTGAAATTTTTAATTGATTTTTAATTTTTCAATAAGCTTAGCTTACATACAGCAGCTGCATTTCAATCTGCATTATCTCAGTTTCAAAAAATTTTTATTAATTTATTTATTTAATTTAATTAATTTCACATCGTTTTAGCAACACATACTTTTTCATAAAACAGTAATAGATCCTCTTTGATCAGCAGATATAAATTGCCCAGTAGTTTTCCAATAATTAGTCAGCAAAAGGGACAATTTTAAATAGCAAGGCTAGGTTTAAATTGACTGGAAACAAAGAGAACAGCCTGGGGTTTTACTACAAGAATGAAAATACTGCAGAGGGTACAGCAGTGTAAAATTACTCCAGCAGTGACTCTGCCCTGGGGAACCCTGGGTAGGCATTCCACAAGGACTCAATACCACAGAAACCTGACAATAGGTTTATAAATAGGTCCTATATGGCCACTTATCCTGGAGTGTCCTTTGCAGGCTCCCTCTGTGGAATTTTGGGAATGGCTTGCCGGCTGTGGCTTGTAGAGGTGACTGTCATCTCCCACTATAACTGACTACTTCCTGTATCACCCTGGTGACATGGGTTGTCATGAGATCATGTTACTCTGCAGTGCTAGAACTCAGGTTAGTCCCTTCATCTTTAAGAAGAAAGAGCAGAAGAGTAGAAACAAAATAGGGTTATCGTGAGTTAAATGAATACAATAATGTGAGGTAATCTCAGTTAATTTTGAGTGAAAAAAACTATCTTTTTTTAACCAACAGTTTTATTCTGCATTAAAATGCTTACTTTATCATGCGCTAAGGTGCAGCATGACATGCTGAATTAGACAGCCCTTTCAGATTGGCAATGAATAGCATTGCAATACACTAACAAATATACAGTGTGTTACCCTGCATTTTTACATGTGTTACTGCAACATGCTTGCTCAAATAAGCAATAATCTAAAGCTGCTTTCTGCACTATTTTTTAAATATTTTATTTAAAAAAAAAAATTGTTAAATCAACTAATTTAGTTACAGGTGGTGTTTTAAATGGTGCCTGAATAGCGGCTATTAGTATACCATACAACAAAATGTAAACCTTTACTTTGAGCCATACCAGAGTCTATCTACATTTATTGTGCAGCCCTTTCGACATGTTGATTGTTACCACGATGACCACCACTGGAATAATTAATATTTTTAAATTGATTGGAGCAGTTTTATAATAGAGAGATCTTTGTGATTTGGGTTTATGTGCCTTGAGTTTTAGCTTAAAAAATAACTGCAAGCATCGGTATGTTATTTATAGTTACATTGATCCAGCTTGGACCAATGAAGCTGTGTATATACACACCGTACCTGGCAGATGCCCCTGGAAGCTGGACATCACTGAAGTAGACATGGTTACCTCAGTGATCTCCACTTGCTACCAGGTCCCATGCCAAGCGACTGCTCTCCTGCATTGTGAACACAGGGGGTCAGCTACTCGGCAGTGGTGCACTTCAGAGAATGCTTTGCAATGTTTACCTCCTCACCTCTCCACCTCGTCCAATTAGAGAACACTTTTAATGCATTCATCAAATGCAAACCATTCTCTTAATGGCACTGGTTCTAAGCGGCAAACTTCCTGTGTTCAGTAAGCAGAGGGGCACGGGACTCGGAAGTAAGTAGAGATCACTGAAGTAGTGGTGTCTGCTTTAATGATTTCCAGCTTCCCGGCGAATTCTTAAAGGTAACTGAGCAATCTGAAGTTCAGGGAGGAGGAACAGTCAGCTCTGTATGGGAGTGGTGGTGGCCAGAAGACACAAAGTCATCATAGTCATTAGGAAGAGGAATAGGTAGGTGTATAATAATCTGGTCTGTTTAATTCAATATTATATATAAAAGAAAAAAGAGGACCTGGTGCCAATGGCACTGTCTAACCCCTCAGGAGTTTATTAGACAGACCAAGTGAGTAAAATAAGTAAATTTTATTACAAAAATATCAAAAAAATGTAATACAATATAAAATGCATTAAATACATCAGATAGTGATAACCAAAGACATGCAACTGTATGTAAAGTAAGCTGCCCCTAGAAAGTGAGCGGGCTAGCAAAGTTGCATACTGGTGGTAGCACCTGACATGTTTCGGACCCCATAGTCCTTCAGAGGTTTTTATGCCATTTGGGTCATAGGAATTCAATAATATAGATATACAATATACATTAGTAGCGTATGTATAAATGTCTTGAGTAAATATACATATATTGCTAGATATGGTTAATGCCAATGTTCGGCCCATACTTACAAAAGATGCACAAGCCAATAGAGCAGTAAGCCGGTGATGGTCAATAGCCTGCAAGTCACACAGGTGCACAGCCAAAGAAACCAATGATGGCAAAAGGGAGAATAGAAACACCAGGTAGGAGACAGTGAATGCCTCAACTACAAGGACCCCTGGGCATTGGAACATAGGTTCCTGCCTACTAAACTGGCCAGCAAGCCAATAAGTGATGTGTGTAAAGGGCACAGTACTTCAGTGTTGATCTGAATTTATAAGAACAGAAGGTCTAAATTAGAATTTATCCATAGTAGTCAAGTATCTTGCAATAAGTCTATATGTCTATATCTATCAGTGTCACCCCAATACAAATAATGATGTATGGGTAACGCTGGGGAAAATAGATGTAAATGGTGCAGGCAGAGACCTCCTTGCTTACCCTTGATCTTGTTGAAGATGTGTGTACAATGTGTCCGCGAGGTAATCCCACAGCTTCACAAATGAGGCCTGGGATGTTGGTGGATATGTCAATGTGATTGGAGTCAGCTGGTCAGCAGGTGAGGACAGCTGCGCCAAAAGATGGCATCAGGTGTCCATCATGGGATCCCTTAGCACAGTGACGAGCGGCGCGAGCCGTTTGCGCTCCAAGGTGAAACGCAAACCGGAAGATATCCAGAGGAAGACTGTGGCTCCTAAGGCTGAATTGGTCCAGAGCAGCCCTCCAAAAAAGGGGGGGGGTCGACAGGGGACCCACATGTGCCAAGTAGTTGGGCAAACAATGACACACCCCAGGATGTAAGCCCAAAAGAAGGTTGTTGGCCGCAGATGTGGGACCATAGGTCAGAAACCATAAATAAAGATTGGCAATAAAAGATAGGTAAACAGAATACAATGCACTGGACAATAGGAAATAAAATGGAAATAAATATGAATGAATGCGAAAAATAATAGATATGTTTGTAGAATTGAATATAGTACAATACATTGCACCAAAAAACAAACAAAACACAATATAAACACAGAAAGCATAAGCAAAAAACAATTGTATTATGGATATGTGGAACTGATGGGTCAAGGAAGTAATATAGTCTAGTGCTGTGGACGTGACAAGGAATAGAAAAATAAAAAAAGTGAAAAATAGAATAGAATACAAATGAAGATTTGTAATAAAAAAATGAAATAAACCTTAGTCCATGATGATAAATCTATGTGTACATACGAGACCAGTGGTGCTTGAGTCGCTTTGAGATGGAAAATCCAACGCAGCTTATTGAAGTCACCACCTCGTGTGGTCGGCGTATATGTGATCCAGTGCAAGGAACCTGACTTGAGGTATGGTGTCCCTATGCACTAGATGACTATGCCTCCCAAGAGGTAGGTCAGGATCTTTTTTGGTAATACTCAATACGTGCCTGTAGATTCTATGCCAAAATTCCAGTTTGATTTTCTCCACATAGTAACAGCCGCACTCACATGACAGTAAGTATGTGTAGCAAGGTCTCCGGCCTCCTTCAGTCTAATGAGAACCTCCAGGGCCAGAGATAGCTGACATCCTTCAGTGTGTGGTGGGTTGTGAGGCATAATGGGTGCAAGGTGGAAGTTATTGGGCGCCAGACACTTCTTGAATGCAAAAGTTTGAATACACACTTTTATGGGGGTAAGAGGGTTAGGGCCAGGACACACTTGAGTAGTTGCATGTTCAATTAGCAGACTCCGAGACTTCAATAAGAGGACATCCGTGCAGGGAAAAGCATCCAGCAAGAAGCCACATCTGCATGTGTAGGAATTCTGTCTCTTATGGCCACAGTCTTTAACAGTTCCTAACACCAAACGTAACAGTTCCTTCACTTTCACTACAATTTCTCTTTGTAGTTCTTCAGCACACTGAGCTCCCGGTCTCTCACTAGACCCACAGATTCACTGTCACTGAATCCCTTGAGCTCCTCCAATCTTTACGGTGGTATCCTTCTCAAGCGTCACCCCCGCCTAGCTTGGCACTCCCAATACTTCTCAAGCGCCACCTCTGCTGGCTGGGTTCCTGACTTGATCACCATCTGAAGTTTCCCAATTCTCCACCGTGCCCGTTCGGTGAGAATATGACTCCGGTACTTGCTCCAGTTACTCACTGTAGTTCCTGGTAATAAGGGGAATGGTCCCTTTGTGGCGACAGCATCCCCTCTACCCCGACCACTGACAGGTTCTCCGGCCGGCAGAACCATCACTTCTGATTGGACTGCAAGCCGCAATTCCAACCCTGCGCTGCTCTCTCTTGCTTCTGGATAGGCCCTCAGACAGCCTAGTAGTCAGATGCCCCCAGGATAGGCCCAATCTCCATCCTAGCAGCCTGGGGCAGCACGACACACATCCACCCAGACAGCCATCCGGGGGGCACAGAACATAGATCACCCGACTCCACCCAAATATATAGGTTCTCCCAGCAGGCCAAGGAATCCAAGAAAATCCCTGCCCATTGGCTGAGATATCCCATATACCCATAACCTGACCTTGAGTTTCCCTTCTCACATCTAGTACCGCCAAGTACCCGGCCACCTAGTGGTAGAAAAGAAAAGTGCAATAAAGCCAAACTTAAGGAGAAATCAATGGATCTCTAACAATCGACCAGGTGAACTAATCCTGGCAAGTAACTTTGTGGGGAGCATCCCTGCCTAAACTCCAGGGTGCTACATATACTATACCGGGAGTACGGTGGTTAACAAAGTGTTTTGGTTTAAATTTATCTCTGTTGGGCAACATGATGTGTTTACGTATATACATGTACTGCCAATAGCCACATTGGCCACAGCAAAAAGTTCCAGTGACTTTGTTTAATGCATGTAGCGCCTTTAAATTCATGGACTTGTGTCTTTTTTCAACCTCACCTACTATGTAACTATGTAACTATGTAACTATGAACCAGTTTGTCCCCTAAGGATGGGGCCCTTTTATATGTGATTTGAGGTTTTTTCGGACACTAGAGGGCCGATAGTTGCATCCAGAAGGTGCCAATATTTTTTGCAGAATGGAACTAACTTGTCTGTGTTGGCAACAATATCTGGTGATGACTCTGGTGGTGTTATCCTTTTTTGTTGCTTTATGAGAAAAAAGTAAATCAGTACGTGTTTTTCCTTTTGCTTTTTTGTAAGCTTTTTTTAGAATGTTGTTGGGATAACCCCTTTCAAATAGCCTGGTTCTGAGTACTTGAGCCTCTTTTTCAAACAAGGCCTCAGTTGAGCCATCTGGCCCTGATATATTGGCCATACGGTATGGAGGCCAGTAATGGTTTGGGATGAAAGCTGGAAGCTTTAAGTATTGCGTTGCCAGCGGTGGTATTTCTGAATAGCTCACTGTAAAGATAACCGTCGGGATGTTTTAGTATAGTTAAGTCGAGAAATGTAATACTTGATGAGCTGTGAGACATGGTAAATTTCAAATTGAATACATTCTCGTGATTGATGTAGTCAAGAAATTCATAAGGAAGTTTGAGTGCAATTGAGTCATCCAATAAAAGCAAAATATCATGTAGCAATACCAAGCTAGTGTCTAGTAAATGTGAATGCTGTATCGTCTGTAAACAAAAACTGTCCCCACTCCCCCAGGTACAGGTTGGCATAGGAGGGAGCACAACAAGTTCCCATAGCTACCCCCTGTACCTGGAGGTAGTGGAAACCAGAAAAGGAAAAAAAAAATGTAGTAACACAAAGTCAAGGGATGCCAGTATGAATGCAGCAAGTCATGAATCCAAGTGGCATTGCCGAGAGAGTACCTGTTGTAAAGCTGAGAGTCCCTTGTCATGTGGTATTGAACTTTAGAGGGTCTCCACATCAATCGCCACCAAGGTAATGTGACCATCAACGTGGAAGCCATCCAACATCTGTAAGAGATGGATGGTATCCCTTGTGTGTGATGGAAGCCCCTCTACAAGGGGTTGGAGTGGACTGTGGACAAACCTGCTGAGCTTTTCAGTTAGGCAGCCTCTACTGGAAACTATTGGCCTTCCTGGGGGTTTCTTGGAGTTTTTGTGCCACTTAGGGAGGGTGTAAAATGTGTAACATATTGTAACATCATTTGTCAATGATGTTACAATAGTAGGCTCCTTCAACAAGAATGTACAGTTTATTGATGTAGCCGTCTATCAGAGATTTTGGTATAGCTCTAGATCTATTGTCTAAAATATTTCTACACATGCAAATGTAGTCTGCATTTTTTTGTATGACGATATTTCCCCCTTTGTCGGCTGGCTTGACCGTTATCGCTTGGTTCTGCATGAGAGATTGTAGTGTCTTAAATTTGGCAGGTGTAAGATTTCCTTTAAATTTACTAGAGGTCTTGAATATCTCTGGATACTAATTTTAGAAATGCTGCAGCATTAGATTTGGAACTTGGGGCTGGATATAGACTTTTTCTTTTTGAGACCAGTTGTATTGGATTTGGATGGAGGTATTGCAATAATGTCATCAACCTCGGCCAGCATGGTCTCAAGATTGATGGAGTAAATGAAGTAATTTGGTTCATTTTCCTCAAGCAAGGATGTCAAATTGTCAATCGCTTCTAACTCTTTTTGTGTGTATGTGAGGCTTGGGTTGTTTTGTTTCTTCGCATATAGACCTTTCATTAGTAGGTTATGTATGAAAAGATGTATGTCTTCGATAGCCTCAAATTTGTAAATTTGTACAACAGGACAAAAGGTGAGACCCTTTTCAAGGACACTGATTTTGTCCTGTGTCAAAGAAGAAATGCATTTTTCTCCACAAGTTTAGTAAGGTTTGAAAATGCAAATATGAGTTCTGACTCTAGTAGTTCATTTGTGTCAAACTCATTGAGAGTTTTGGACATGAGTGTCCCAATCCTCTCCAAGGTAGTTTGCCATACTGAGACTAAAAAAAAAAAAAAAAGGGAAAGGGGAAAGAAAAAGACTGGGGCCACTACGGATGGTAAAGAGGTTCAGACGAACAGCTCCAACAGCAAGTGGAAATGCAGCATAGAGAGAAAGTTGGAAAAGCAAAATAGCTATACATAAATCAATCCTAGACATGGGGTAAAGAATGTGTATACACACAACCAATCCTCAATTTGAGGGAATATAGGGGTAATAAGCCCTAATTATAACCATTAGGAAGAGGAATAGGTAGGTGTATAATAGTGGGCTGATCAGGGTGGATGGACAAATATTACATGATTCTCAGCCATGAAAGTGGCAGATCATAGAGACCTGCCCTGGAACCACGGTATTGCAAGTATTGGTATTGAATGATCTCCAAGTCAGTGCCATTACACTGGAGTCACTGATAGGATATGTAAAGTGGATGTTTCCTTCTGTTTGTGGGGGCCATTAGTCTAGATGACCTTTGATAAGAAGGGGGTGCTAACCTACATGCTAACACATGTGTCAGTAAAAGGAGCCCCAGTCTTTGGGTCCCCAATGAGGATTGGTAGCAAACACTCCTCATGTTTGACTGTAGCATCTGGTGATACAGTATATTATAGAGTCCTGTAATTTCTCATTACAGCCTGTCCCAATCATCCTATGTAAAGATAAACAGTAGTAATGTAGAGGAGGAACAAGGAGGTGGCTTCGAATACAGGGTTGCAAGCTACCAAAAATGATAAACTAGTATCACAGTCCATGATGATTTGAAGAGCCATGTCATCCGTGTTGGTCCACTGTGTTTTATAAAGTCCAAAGTCAGCATAGGGAACATGAAGATCAAATATGACCCATCGCAACCTTAATAAAACAATGGCATGCTTCCTTTCCTAATTACATTGTAGAAAAATAGGAAGTGGGCGTGGGACTTTAGATGAAGCATGTCATTGTGGATAATAGATATAAATAGATATACAAGTTGATATTAAATTTAAATTATTATTAACCCCTAGGGGTGGTCCATGATGTTTGAGAGCATAATGAATAAATAATATAATACGAATATAATCATAAAATATTAACATAATAATTATAATAATAAATGTAATACCGACAAGCAATGGACATGATTAATACAATTATTACAGCTAAATATATAAATCAATTAAATTACATATCAAAAATGCATAAATCACATAATCAAAGCAGACAATGGATGGTAATGTTGTTGAAATTCATGATTGAAACAAGCTAAGCTAGGCACCCTTGGTTGACAATTCAACGCGTTTCATGGCTTTTGCCAATCATCAGGGGTAAGATGCATATGTAAGAGAACAGCCCGTAAGTTATACTCAACTCCAGCAACAGGATTGCAAGGTGGTCTGGAATGAACTGTCTCAGTTTGGGGGGGCTGGGTATCACCCAGCCCCCCCAAAGAGTCTTAACTACTTCCCACCCGGCCACTGCACATATACGGCCGGGTGGGAGCCTTCTACTTCTGATAGAACGTTCCTGAACTTCCTTCAGAAGTAGGGGGCGCGATCCCAATGCGCTCGTGTCACCCGGACACGCCGCATCTCGGATCGGCAGGAGGGCTCTGTGATTGGCCCTCCTGATCACATGACGGCCGTGTCCAATCACAGTCGTCATGTGATGTAAGCAAACAGCCGGTTGCTAGGCAATCGGCTCTCCTCTCCTCAGACGGAAGTCGTCGCTGAGGAGAGGAGAGCGGATGGCTGCAGCCGGCTAGTGATCAGTGAGTATTAGCTGTATTTTTACAGCTTTTTACTCACTGATCACCGGCCCAGTGTTAAACACAGTAAACACACATGTCCCCGCACATGTCCTCAAAACACACATGTCCCCAAATAATAAAAACACATGTCTCCAAATAATAAAAACACATGTCCCCCACATATGTCCCACTAAAATCACATGTCCCAATGATTATCTGCACACATATGTCCGTGATCACCTGTACACATCTGTACATGATCATTTGTGTACATATGTCCGTGATGACACAAACCAATTATTATACACTTAACAGAATTTTTTTTTACTAAAAACATGTAGTAGAATACATTTTGGCTTAAATTTATGACAATTCGATTTTATTGGATTTCTTTTAAAATAGAAAGAAGAAAATATTGTTTTTTTTTCCCAATTTCCGCAATTTTTTCACTTATATCGCAAAAAATTTAAAACCAAGTCGTGAATAAATACCACCAAAATAAAGCTCTATTTGTGCAAACAAAATGATAAAGATTTCATTTGGGTACAGCGTGAGCGCTGAAAGCTGAAAATTGGTCTGGGAACGAAGGGGGCGAAAGTGCCCTGCATTGTAGTGGTTAAAAAGGAACAGGGGAACCAGCAGCCATGGACTGACCTAGATACTCTTGCCACCTATCTGATGAGTGTTATGTGTACACATTCTTAGACCAAAATCTGCCAATACATATGTAATATGAGTATGGCCTGGAGTGATCCCTTCCTTGTCAAGAAAAGTGGAGGCCCCTCTACTTTTCTTGACAAGGAAGGGATCACTCTGGGCTGATCGCCTCCATGCCACACCGCATTTATGCAATAATTCATGAAAAAGGAGCCCCGACCAAGTATTGCATACTATACCGTACATAGATGTACTTTTCAGTAAGCCAATATTTCTGTAATAAAATTTGGGGTTTTCACTAGCTGTAAGCCATATTCATCAAAATGAAAAGAAATAAATGCTTGAAATATATCACTCTGTGTGTAAGGCATCTATATAAAATGTGAGTTTCACTTTTTTAATTAAATTACTGAAATAAATTAACTTTTTGATGATATTCTGACTTTTTGAGATGTACCTGCTTAAGCCCCATACACACGCTCGGACAATCCGCGGACCAGGTCAGTCGGACTTTGTCCGACGTACTTTGTCCGATGTTGGCGTTGCGTACACACGGTCGGACTACGTTGTCGGAATATCCGGTCCGGAAGAACGTCGTGACGTAAGTCGTCGTCCACGAGATTACAAAAGGGAAGTTCAGCACCACGTCAGGCACCCGTTGGGCTCCTTCTGCTGATCCCGTGTTTATCGAGAGTTAGTGGAAGTTTGGTGACTTAAGATTCGCGCTTCTCAGTTTTCTGACTCAGATCGTTACTGCTCTTCAGTTTGTGCTTGTCGTGCGTATCTGTTTATTAGTGCGTGTAGTCAGTTCGCATTTGTTGGTCATTGCGGCCTATATCTTGATATAGGACGCTTTGATTTGCACTGCTTATTGTCTGCTCGTTGCTGGTATTCACTTCGTTCTTTCAGGCCTTGCTGTTTATCGGTGCTTTCTGTTTGTCCGTTCTGACCAGCCATCCTTTTGTGACCTTCTGAGCGATGTTTCCCGTGCGTACTCGTCGCCGAGTTCGTGCTGTACGCGGAATTGGTGTCAGGCTTTTAGCTTTGACCCAAGACCCGTCCATGAACAGAGTGACGAGGAGTATGTGGACCAAGAATTGGTTGCTTCAGCGTGACCAGTTCTCGCACATGCCTTTGCTTCGTGAGATCCGGGAGAATAATCCTGATGATTTCAGGAACTTTCTCAGGATGACGGACCCCGATTTTCACCGTCTTTTGGCTTTGCTGACCCCCTTTATCAGCCGGCAGGATACCTGCATGAGACAAGCCATTACTCCGGAGCAGAGGCTTGTTGCCACGTTGAGGTACTTGGCGACAGGGAGAAGTCTTCAGGATTTGAAGTTCTCTTCAGGTATCTCTCCCCAGGCCCTGGGAATCATTATTCCAGAGACCTGTTCTGCCATCATTCAGGTCCTGCAGGAGGACTATATTAAGGTAACATTTCTACTTTACTATTCCCTTCTATGTATGCTCTGTTTGCTAATGACTTGTATTTTTGACCTCCTTCCCTAATTACCATGATTGCAATATGTTCTAATATGCTGTGCCCCTTTTCTCCTTCATGCATTTTTCCCTTCACTTACCTCACCAGCATGCTCTTCTGCCCCAATAGACACCTATGGCCTAGTCACTTAAGCAATGTCTTTTGTCTGCTGCATAGTATTGTTTGCCCCAAAACACCCCCTAAAATATGCACAAATGTTTGCTGTGTGGTTTACTTCATGTAGAGCCCCCTTTTTTTGTTCTTTTGGTGGGGGGGGGGGGCAAACTCATTAGGAACCCCCTCCCCCAACTGCTCTGTCAGATGGTACCAATCCTTTATCTGCTGGCTTTCCCAAGGTCCATACACACTATATACCTACCTCTTTATAGTGCGCATCTTTAGGGATGAATTCAGCAAAGCATGTAGTGCAAGGGACTGCCTCCATACATTCCATTTCCTATTTTTTTGTCTTCTTTCCCTCCTATTAGCTTGCTTGGTAATTTAATAATGTCACACTGTGCCTGCCTTTTTTGGGGGGGGGGGGGGGGGGTTGAAATGTTATTTGATATTTCCTGTGGCCTGCCAATAGTGTTAAGTACAGAGGGTCTGGCCAAACTAGCCCACATTATTGAGCCATTTGCCAATCAATGAAGTGCAGAGGGTTAGCTGTCCACCACCCCCCCCCCCCCAAAACCCCAAGTTATTGCCAATGGCCCATCAGAAGTGGGGGGATTGATGGGGGGGTGAGTAATCTGTGAAGGGGAGCCTCTACTTTTCTGTGCAAATACTTTCCAGCCTCCAATTTTAGACAATGCTCTTGTTCCAAGATGTTGATTGTCTAATCTGCTTGCAATGTTTAGGTGCAAAGTGACTAATTTTTTTTTCTTGTTTCACTCCACAGTTCCCTTCCACGCCACAGGAATGGCAGACTGTGGCCTCCCACTTTGCCAGCCGTTGGGACTTTCCTAACTGCGGAGGGGCAATTGATGGGAAACACGTCCGCATCGTCCCACCGCCCAACTCGGGGTCCTACTATTATAATTATAAAGGGTTTAATAGTGTAGTGATGTTGGCGGTGGTGTCGGCAACATACGAGTTTATGTATGTGGACGTGGGGATGAACGGCCGGATATCGGATGGTGGGGCCATTACGCACACGGAGTTCTACTGGCGTCTCCAAAGTGGCAGTCTGTGCTTGCCACCTCCAGAGGAGAATGCCGAAGGACTCCCCTTCGTCTTTGTCGCAGATGAAGCGTTTGCGTTGACTCCCCATGTGATGAGGCCGTTCCCGATGAGGACCCTCACCCCGGACCAGAGGGTCTTCAACTACAGGCTGTCCAGAGCCAGAAGAGTTGTGGAGAACGCTTTTGGCATCCTGGCCAGCCGCTTCCGCCTGTTCCTGACGGCATTTAACTTGGCGGAATACAAACTGAACCACATAGTTCTTGCCTGTTGCATATTGCACAACTTCCTCAAAAGACATAACAGGAACTATGTGGTGCCCGTTGGCCCAGATGTGGAGGGCCCTCCAAATGCCGAACTCACAGCCCTTCGAGTGGCACGTCCAGGCTTGCCCCCTCTAAATGCCCGTGTGGTCCGGGACCAATATATGCAGTACTTTGTGGGTAGGGGGGCCATTGCTCTGCCTGACGATGTGTGAGAGGCATTTTTTAATAAATCTGATATTTTAACCAACCTATGATTTCATGTCATTTCAGTCTTCTTTTTAGCTTATTTTACTTTGACATTTTTTCCCTTTGCCTTCGACAGTGGGAATGCACTTTCTGGGCAAAAGGAGGTAACAGTCTCTTCTTCCCAAAAAGATTATTCTCATGTTGTGTGTTTGCTACCTAATCTTTGGTCTAGAGAAGGTTTGTACTGCATAACTGACACCCAAAATACTCCTTTTCATCACCAGGTCTGACATGTGTGTATTCTCCAAAATGCTGTGCTCCGTGTTTTCGTACAAAGCACTGTGGGTGTCATTTACATAAGTCAAATACGCTATGCTCTACAAGTGCATTGAAAAAGTTCCCCGGGAAAGAAAATTGGAGTGCAAAGTGGATTTGCCTTTAGTAAATAACACCCATTGCCCCCCATATCCTTTTCATTTTACATACATAATGCATTGTGTTTTTTAAATAAGGAAGCCACACATTTAGAAAAATAAAAGTTTACTAGGAAAACATTCCCAAGTGCGTTTACAATCTTCACGCCAAAACTGACAACATCTTGGTTATTTACAACATTGTTTACAAACATTCCGCAATTGGTAAAACCAGGCATGGAGCAAAACAGAACCTAGGAACTTGGAAAGTTCAACTTTGTAAAGTGAAGACAAGATCAGACATGACTATATGTTCAAAGTGTGTTTGATCTTGCCTTCATCACATGGGGGGGTCACCCCCGAAAAGTGGAAATTTGGAACATGCACACAATTTGGGTCTGAAAATGGTCATTAGATGGGAAAACACATGCCTAGAAGCTTCAAAAGTGCCATTTTCCATCATGGGGATGAATGGACGTTTTTTGGGGGTGCAACCCCTTCACCACAACCACTTTCGTAGTTCGTAAAGTGTTTGCACCCCCAAAAAAACGTTGCCATTCATCCACCATGGTGGGAGCTAGCACATGTGGACACAATGTGTGCATGTTCCAAATTTCAGACAGTTTTTAAGTTGCAAATGTGTTCAGAAGCAGGCACAAATGTGTGTTAATTACTTGGTGCGTTTTCATATTTTTCCTAAAACATCAATGATGTTCTTCAATTTTTGTTGAACATCATTGATGTTTTGCTTTATGTAATCTAGATCTCGATTGCAGACCATTATCTCTCCGATGAGTACGTGGGCACTCTCTGTGGTAAAGTGCGATTTTTCTTCCACAACATCCACGTCACCTAAAAACCACAAACAAACAAAAATGGGGTGTTGGAAATGAGGCAGCCATACATGGATTAGCTTACCAGTAGCTGTGTTCTCCCACACTCACCTGTTGTGGTGACAATTTCTCCAAGTTCGATGATCTCTCCTTCCTCCTCCTCCTCCTCTGCTTCTGCTCTTTCCCCTTTTTTGGGAGGTGTTGGTTTGGGGGTTTCCTCAGACGGCCCAAGTTTTCGCTCCCCTATGAGAATGTCCAAAAGGAAGATTTAGCAACACAAACTATTGAGGGCAGAAATAGGAAATGACAAACATTGCTTGAAAGTGACGGACACTATTTTAGTTTGGCCAGTTACAAATGTCAACTACATGAATGTAGTCACTTTGTAAAGGTGCTAAACTGACTAGCTTTTTGGTAGAAGTTTGTGTGATGGAGACCCCCCTCTAGTATCCACTGGAGCACATGTGTGGAAAAGGCTAATAAAAAGGGGGTTTGGGTGTCCCAGCACTAGTGCTCTCGAGTCCAGATGGGTAAACAGCTACTGGGTGACCTCTCCTTTACATTGAATAAATTGGCTTTACATTCTGGATGACATTTCTAGGGAGAACAAACTTCCTTTCCCCCAAAAAAACACCAAACATCGTATTATAAGTGGCCGCACGATCGAGGTTGCGTACGATCGAATGGACACACACACGACCATGACAGTGGCAGAAAGATCGAGGCTGAGTACGATCGAATGCACAGACGAACATGAAAGTGGCCATTTTGGAATGTACAACTTTGTAAAAATCAAACCACATGGAGCAGTATGCAAGCAAGAAATCAAACACAAAACACAACTACTTACTTTTTTGAAGAATTCTCTTGATCTTTCTGTACTGATCGGCCTCCCTCAGTTTCAGGTCTGACCAGCGTTTCCTCAGTTGCTCCTTGGATCGTTGTACCCCAAAATGATTGTACAGCCTTCTCACAACTTTAGACATGATCTTGGCCTTGCGGACATTGGGGTTGAGGTAAGGCCCATACTTCCCATCATAGTCGCTCCTCTTTAATATGTCCACCATCTCCAACATTTCTCCAAATGACATATTGGAGGCCTTGAATTTCAGGCTCCGGGATCGGGACGTTTTTGCCTCCGGACTTTCCTCGTCCACCTCCTCGTTGGGGGGATATTTGGGGCGCACCTGCTGTGTCCCCGCCATGTGCTCTCCCCACTGCGCCGTAAAGAGAAGGGGTGGGGAATAGACGAGAAAGATCGTCAGGGGCGGGCGGAGTTTGACGCATGCGCACTGTATATAAAACGTCACACGCCTGTGTCGTAGCCACGATCTGGGAGACGAGGGGAGAGAAAGCTCACGCACGAGACGATCGCTACAAACGAAGGTACAATTTGACGTTGGTACATAACTAGCCTAGACTGATTAGAACTTGAGGCTTCTTTATGGAGAAGATTAGGAGAGTTTAGGCTGACATTATTTATATTGTTTTGTGTGGCGTTGTGTCTTGCAGAGGTGATGGATGCCTTCTACAACGTGAGCTTTCTCCCACACTTCATTGATAAATACCGGCAATTCCCCCTCTTATGGCAGGCAAAACACAGGGATTATAGCAACAGACCAAAGAGGTACGCAGCCCTGCTGAAACTGGTGGCATTTGTAAAGCCTACCCTGCCCATGGCAACCGTCGCAAACTTAAAAGTGAAGATCACCAACATGAAGACTACCTATTTCCGGGAGCGCAATAAGGTCCTGAAGTCACAAGCATCTGGAGCTGCAGCAGCTGATGTCCATGTCCCCACGCTCTGGTACTATGACAGGCTCCACTTTCTCAAAGACCAGGCTACTGTCAGGAAGTCACTCTCGACTCTTCCTTGCACGCGTCCTTCCACGCACGCCACCCTTGATGAGGATTCCGAGGACCAACCTGGGCCTTCCAGTCAGGAATATGTGCAGGTGCCCAGCTTGTTCCAGGTATAGTAGTTTTGGAACCAGTTTGTTGAATAATGAATGATGTTCAGTTAATTCAGGATCCCCAATTGCTTATTTCCTAACGTGATTGACATATCAACAGACAGTGGTGTGGGAGACATTTTTGGGAAGAATCTAAACTGCAGGGCTGAGAATTGTATGGTTTTGTATTTGAAAACATTTTGCAACAGTCACTAGATGAGAATTGTGTGTGTTTGATGAACAAATAACTGAAACTATGTCCCTTTTTCATACACAGGAAGACCTCAGCCAGGAGGTGGCTGTGGAAGGTGGCAGTCAGGAGGAGGCAGGGGGTAGTGGCAGCCAAGAGGGGGGTAGGCGTAGGAGCCTGACTGTCTCCCAAGTCTCTCCCCTCCGCCTTCCCTACAGAAGGGCGAAAAACATGGGGGAGGTGGGAGAGTCAGCGCTCCAGCTGATAAAAGATGCCTCAGCCTCCCTCTATGCCACACCCACCTACGAGGAGGCCTTTGCCTCCTTGGTTACAAGTAAATTTACGGGTATGGAGGCGGGGCAACGCAGCATGTGTGAGGAGGTCATCCTCAAAATACTAAATGAGGGGATGGCTGGGGAGATGACTCCCCTCACACATGTTTGCGAGAGTGACCTTGCTCCGCCTCCTCCTCCTCCTTCTGCCACCCCACCAGCACCAGCACCACGGCGTGGAAGGAAGCGTACAAGGAAGACAAGAGAGTGACAACCTGGACTCAGTCTGTCTGAGAGAAGATGGAGCCTCTCGTAGTACCAGAGCCTGGGGACCTAGATGGCATCTGCTGCAGTTCCGGATGTTTTGGACTTCAGGACCAGATTGCGCTCCCTTATTATTTAGATAGGTAGTCTTCATGCCCCCAATTGTTTAAGTCTGTAAAATGATGGTTGCCATGGGTGTCCAAGGCTTTGCAAATTCCCCAAGTTTCACCATGGCTGCGTTCCTCTTTGGTCTGTTGCTGAGACCTAAATAAAGGTTTTTTTGATTTGAAATAATCATTGACTATTGTGTTTTACTTTTCTACAATGACAGTTTTTCTTTGAGTAGGCAGGTACATTTCACTAATCCTAGAATTAACAAGGGGCACCAACAACCAACAAACTCCTAGTAAATGTAAGCAAGAAATACAAATGTTAATAATGTGGATTTGCTAAGTTGAGACATACAAACCCCCTCCAAAAAAAAAAAAATCTCCTTCAAATATGTATTCCCCCAAAAAAAAAAAATCTGGGTAAAAAAATAAGAAAGATTGTATTACGATCTGAGTAAAAATAAACATGTAGTGTATAAATGCTGCAAAGTAATAAAGAAGTAAGTTTGTGAGAAGTGCGGGTGAATAGGAGCAGCTAAAAGATGTCATTCTTGTTGCATTGTAAAGAAAAAGAGAATGCGCTGCATTAAAGACATTTTAACATTGCAGCGTGACGAATGTGCTGTGTCGATTAGGAAAGGTAGTTTTACCTGACCGAGCGCTTCCGTCACAGAATTTCTTCTGAGCATGCGTAGCACTTTGTCCGTCGGACAAGCGTACACACGCTCGGATTTGGTGTGATCGGACCGGGTTGACGGGAAATCTTTCCAGCAGGAGATAAGACTTTGTCCGACGGACAAACCGACGAACACTGTCCGATGGTGCATACACACGGTCTGATTTTTCAACAACCTTGTCCGATCGGACCAAATTGATGAAAAAGTCCGACCGTGTGTATGGGGCTTTAGTTGCAGATATTGAAAGAACTTCTGTCTTGGTATCTCAAATTCTTCAGATATTTGGGTAAATGATTTTATATTATCATTCCAAAACAGTTGCTCCACATATCTGAATCCTCGAGTTTGCCAAAACTCAAACCCCTTTAATTTTTGTAATTCTGTATAATTTCCATTATTCCAGATTGGAGTGAGAGAAGTAAAGCCTATAATATTTTTTATCTCTTTAATTTCCTGCCATACCTTAGCAAATCGCTTTCCTGCCAGGAATTTTTTATTACTTTGCATACTTTTTGTCTCTAATGTGGACAGCGATGTATATCCACTACCCAATGGAAGGAGTAGTCTCTGTATGGGGTCCTCTTCCAAAATCACTGACCAACCAAAAAACTGTTGAATTAGCGAGGCTAGAAAGTAAATCTTTGGCTGAGGGATAGCAAGTCCCCCCTCATCTTTAGCTAGCATTAAAGTTGTTAATTTTATCCGAGATTGTTTTTTTCTCCAAATGAGTTCCCGAAAGAGAGACTCTATCCTTCTGAACCAAAACATTGCTATCCACATCGGGGAATTATGAAAGATATACAATAATCGTGGGATCCAAATCATTTTTATAAGATTGGCTCTTCCTATCACAGTTAATTGGAGTTTACACCAGGTCCGGCATTTATCTTTAAACTTAAGTAGTAATGGCCTGAGATTCAAATCTACATAGTCCCCCACATTTTGTGTTACCTCAATTCCTAAATACTTAATTTTATGATTTATTTTAATTTGTTTAGCAGACTCTGGTAGGGATATTTCCTCATTATGTATGGGCATCAAAACCGATTTCTCCCAATTGATACGGAACCCTGAAATCTGCCCGAATGTGGTTACGAGGGTAATAAGTTCCTCTAAAGATTTTGTAGGGTCACTCAAAAAAAATAAGAGCGTCATCTGCGTAAAACGCTATTTTGTCCTCTCTCCCTGCACGCTGAAATCCCCTTATCCCCTCAGATTGTCTAATTGCAGCGGCCAATGGTTCTACCGCTAGTGCAAACAGGAGAGGGGACAAAGGGCAACCCTGTCTAGTCCCCCTGGACAATGAGAAAGCTAGTGACATGGTGCCATTGACTCTCAACCTCGCCCTTGGCTCTTTATATAATATTTTTAGCCCGGTTAAGAATCCCGGTCCAATACCAAAGGCAGTCAATACTATCCATAGATACTCCCACTCTACCATATCGAATGCCTTTCGAGCGTCCAATGACAATATGGCACCAGCTCCCCCATTATCCACGGGTATCTGCAAATTCAGAAATAGCCTACGGATATTTGTTGCTGCTGTTCTAGAGGATATAAAACCTGTTTGATCGATATGCATTAAACTGTCAATATGTCTGGATAACCTGTTTGCCAATAACCTGGCTAATATCTTAATATCTGATGTAAGGAGAGAAATTGGGCGATATGAATCTGTTTTTAATGGATCCTTACCAGGTTTTAAAATTACAATTATTATTGTTTCCTTTATGGATTTAGGGAGTTCCTGTAAGACATATGCTTCATTTAGGACTACCAGAAGTTTGTGGAAGCCAAATTTTGCCGTATAATTTATATATCTCTACAGGAAGTCCATCCATTCCTGGTGCTTTGTTATTTTGAATTTGCCTCACAGCTTCCTTCAACTCAACAATACTTATTAGCGTATCCAAAGATTCCCTTTCTGTCGGGGTCATTTTAGGTATGGTTAGATTACCCCAAAAATTTTCAATTTTTCCCTCTATATTTAATATTTTGGATCTATACAGCTCTAAAAATGTACAAGTATCCTTTGGATACTCTCTGCATCATACATCACTGCACCTTTTTCATCTTCGATAGCAACTATATTAGGTATGCCCTCCTGGTTACTCGCTATCATCGCCAGCATATGTCCCACTTGTTCCCCCATTTCATAATGTTTTTGACACTTGCGAAATCTGCTATTCTCTGCCTTAATTATAGCCTCATCTCTATATGACTTCTGCGCTTTTTGCCATATTACACGTTTTTCTTCAGTAGAGTCTAATATATATTCTTGTTCTGTTTGCTTGACTCTTTTTATTTCCATTTCCTCTCTTTGTCTTGTAGCCAATTTAATTTTAGATATTTCTTTAATAATTACACCTCTAAAATATGCTTTCATTGCATCCCAAATCATTAACACCGAAGTTGATCCCTTATTATCCTCAAAGAAGCCCTTAAGTACTGGTTCTAATTGTGTCTTCTCTATAATCAAAGATGACCACTGTGGATTTACTTTCCACAGTGGTCAAGTCAACTGTTCCTTCCACTCTAAAGACAGGGTCAGCAGGGAATGATCAGAGAGTCCCCTTGCTTCATACTGGACTGACTTTACCCAGGGAAGAAAATTTGCATTTCCCAGAGCCATATCAATTCTCGATAATGGCCCAAATGATGTTGAACAACATAAATATTCTTTCCTATCCGAGAATCTTAATCTCCATATATCCAATAGAACCACTTACTGTATCTGGCTTGCCAATCTTGTTACCTTGCCCTTCCCCTTACACCCTTTTTTGTTTAACCTGTCCATTTCTTCATTTAATATCTTATTAAAATCCCCAATTATTACTGTTGGTACATCGGGCCATTGTGCCATTTTTTCAAAAAACTTTTTTAGTACATCATCCTTGTATGGGGGGGATATACACATTTACCAAAAAGAGCATTTTTCCATTAATCGTACATAAGAGCATCAGGTAACGGCCTGCCGGATCTTTAATACATTGGTTACAGATAAACCCAATGGAACTGGAGATCAAAATACTCACTTCACAAGAATTTGTGGAGTATGTAGAGTGGAATCCTTGTTTGTATTTAAATGCTCTAAATATTTTGTCATCCTCCTTCCCCATATGCGTCTCCTGCAAGCAAACTATTGCGGGATTGTGAAATTCAATTAATTCTTTTACCTGCCTGTCTCTTTCTACTCTCCCCAATCCTCTGACATTCCATGACATCATCTTGATTTTACTTGTCATCCTTCCTTAACCTATAGTAGAATAAACCAGTCATATACTATATACTGCATAAGTTCATATAAGAAAGCAAGGAGACCAGAGTGGTAAAGAGAAAGAGAAAAAAGGGAGAGCAAAAGAAGAAAAAGGAGAAAAAGGGAGAAAGAGGAGAGAGTAACAAGGGGAGGGGAGAGAGAGGAAAAAAAAACCCCACCCCAACAATCAAACCCCACAAACATCCCACCCCCCTCCCAATGACCAGCTCCCCGCCCTTCAACCACTATACCCCTCTTCCATCCTACCCTCCTAACACCCCTCTCCCACCTGTATCTGGAACCTAACATATCAAGCTGAGAACCACTCCCCAACGGGGTGGAATCAGCTACAAACCTCTTGTCCACTCGGGACACATACTGAGGGCCTGTAACCTCCGACGTTACTTCCGTACCATATCGTCTCGGCTGGGGAAAATCCAAAAGAAATTCATATGCAGAGAAATTCTAGAACTTGGGGTAACCCACATGGTTAGTTGGGTACCCTCCCAATGGTTCTACATACTCCTACGTATGTTTATACTTTAAATCGTTGCAGTGTAAGTACCAGGATTTGAGTTGGTATCAGCCTCTTGCAGTTCCTGTACAGCATAGCTGTGGGTGGGAGAAGATGCAAAAGGAACAGTTTTCCTGCAGCACAAGGTGCATACTAAAAAGTGTGCATGGGGGGCTCATCAGCCGGCTGCTTTTTCTTTTATTGTTCAGTCAATTGCTGGAAAGGAACAAGACCTGCAAGTGTAGGATGAACTGCTGCAGAATAAAAAAACAGGTCTCTTCCCTTGTCAGACAAAGCTGTATGACTGGATTGACTAAAATACGAATGCTTTGACAGTTAAAACAGCTCCCATATATGACAAACACTTTCCCTGTTAAATCTAGCTGTTACAAATTTAAATAGCATACTATTTAAATTTAGAATTGTAACTGATATTTATGGAATTCACTAAAATGAAACAAATACCATTGACCTGAAACTGTACAGATATCATCAATTAGGAATGTTGCACTGCTGTATAATTCTTTGGAAGGCTGATCCTGCTCGCAGTTTGCTTTTCTGTGTCAAGTGTAGAATTGTAGCTGTGTAATAAACAGCTGCACAATATACAGTACTAGTAGGATGCTAATCCTATTTGTATGCTACAGTTTACTAAAAATAGAATTTGTGTTGTATGACAATCTGAAATGATTCTACGGTATTTTTACATCCGAAGTGCAACAAATATGGAGCGCAGCCCCACACTATGCATTACTGAATAACAGACATTTCAAAGAAGACTTCCACAGTTCTGCTTACATATAATAAAGGCACTTTCCATTGAATGGTTGTAACAGAATTTCAACACCTAGCCATGAAAAAAAGGAATTAATAGGATAAGAACACTCTAAGCTCTTCAGAGAGGCTTAAGTAATATCGGTTTTCTTGAATGTTGTCTATTTTGGTTTTGTAATTCATCCTACGAAAATCTGCTTCTATTAAGGATCTTTAAAGAGAAATTATGCAATCTATGTTCGAAGTAAACTTATGCAAAATGCAAAATAATCTTTCATATCACTTAATTTAATACCACAGACTAAGTTTAAAGCAGAATTTCAATAAGTCATTACTGTCAGCTGTGGAATTCTTTCCCTGTTCCCTTTAAATGACATGCAATGAATTATTTATTTAAAGTGAACTTGAACCAAAATTGATTTTAGGCAGCATTTTCTTACCTTCCCTGCTGTCTTTACAACCCAGTGTTGCCAACCGCCTGTAGATTTATGAGCAGCTTTTAAATTTAACCCCTTATCCGGGCTGCCCGTTAAAGTCCGTTACAGGCACCGGTGTGCTTAAAAAAGATGGCTGCGAGCCGACCATGCAACTGCCAATGTGCTGTTCCGAAGCCGTTCAGGCTCAGGAAGGATCATACATGCTCGGCCGGGCAGAGGCGACATTTTTGAATAGACGATCGAGAGAGATCATGCGGCGGCGGCGACTCCTACAGTGCACTCTAGAATGCAGATATGTAATAAAATAAAGGAAGAAAGTTGAACAGCATGCAGGAAGGGGTTTTAACAGATTGCTGCAGACTGAAGTTCTGTTTTAAATAGAAGTCTAATTGAACTTCAGTTCAGGGGTAGCAGATTGGAAGTAAGTAGCTTATTCCTTGCCTAATTCTTAATGAATTGTGTTTTTGACTGGAGATCTGTTTGAAAATGCAAAGGCAACCGATTTTACTGGTGAAGAAAGAACACAATTTAGTTTCCCTTGCTCTGTTGCTCTAACCTTTCTACCCTCTCCTGAATGACTCGCTTTCCCTGCATCCTCTCTGCCACACACTCTGCCATCTGGTAAAGCCCCCAGGCAGGATCCATTTCATGAACACCAGCTGGACAGGCAGTTGCTGGGAGGCGCGGGGCGACTGAACTTGCAGGCTGTGCTCTTCTATAGCGTTATCGTCATAGGTGGAGGAGCCAAGCAGGGGTGACGGTGAGGAGGAGAGTGAAACTGTTAGGGTATATTGTAGCAAAAAGGGGACAGAGTGAGAGGAAGAAATTACTGGGAGCCGGGAGGCTGAAGCCATGCCATGCAGGGCACAGAGACTGATGTGCTCTGTCCACCATCATATTACTTCTCCAGTCCACATCATCAATGTGATGTGTCCTTCTGCTGTGCCCCTTTCACCTTTCCACAGGGGCACAGGAGGAGGACACAGCACACTGATGATGTGGAGAAGTAATATGATGGTGGACAGAGGAGGAGGCTACTGTGAGGGGTGAGGAGGACACTATCATGTTCGCAGCCTCTGTCCACCTCCTGCAATATATCCGCAGCCTCTGTCCACCTCCTGTATCATGTCCGCATTCTGCAAGCTTCTGTCCACCTCCTGTATCATGGCTGCAGTCTCTGACCAGCTCTTGTTTTTTTATCATGTCTGCAGTCTCTGAGGGGATCCTAGTAAGGAGTCAAGAGTGAGAGCGCCACCGGGATGGCGGTTAAGGGAAGAGACAGACATGTGTGGACTGTGGAGAGGAGACTATAGAATAAAGCCATAGCCGCTAAGATGGAGCCGTCTGACTAAGCCCTGCATGGTGCACCTGACAGGAGGTCAGTGACAGCACTTCCAGGCCAGTCTGAGGGGGGTCACTGATGTAAGGGGGGAGTGAATACAATAATGTAAGGGGGCCCTAATATAAAGGTTCCCCCCATATTAGTAACCCCCCCTTACCTTAGTGTATTTACTCTGTGGAAGGTGGTCCCTGGTCACCATCCTGCAGACTCTGATCTAAGAGAGAACTCTGTGCTGGCTGGGTTATAGTATCCTGACCTTCATGTAAATTGAGAAATATGTTTTTTTACTTTTGTTTAACTTAAACACCTTGCTAACAGCACTAGCTATGTGTTTATAGTTACAATATTGATATTTGCACTGTTTAGCACTAAAAACAGTAATTTTAGGTACTTTTTTGCAGTGCCATGCAGAATGTGGATCTGTCCGTAAATGTCATGATTTTTTGCCAGTAAAAAATGTATGCAGTTTGTAAATGTTGGCGTTCTGACAGTAAATTTCACTTGGGGGGGTTGGCAACACTGCTACACCCTGTGGTGCTCAGCCCAATAGCTACGACAGGAACTGTAGCTGGTGGGTGTTTGTTCTGCCTTTAGCGGCCCCCGTTCATTTAGGGAAAGCAGGTCTATTGGTTGTTCTTCATGTCTTAATACACATAGTTGCCAACATTCTTAAAAAATTTATATGGACACTTTTTATGTATGTAGGCAGGGGCTTATTTTAATTAGGGGTGGGGCATTCATTTGTAGGAGTGGCTTATCGATGATGAAAAAATTAGGTGAAAAAATGGGCCTGGCTTAAACTAAATATTGGGCGTGGCTTAACAGGGGTGTGGTTAGAGTCTGAGCTGAAAGAGGGATGGAGGGAGAAGGAAGAGGGAGAGAGAAAGAAAGAGAGAAAGGGAGAGGGTCAGAGAGTGTGCGGAGATGATACAAGAAACAGTCAGTGAGTGTGCAGAGATGATACAGGAGAGAGTCAGAGAGTGTGTGGGGAGGATACAATAGAAGGTCAGAGAGGGTGCAGAGATGGTACAGGAGACTGTCAGAGAGTGTGCGTGATGGTACAGGAGACTGTTTGAGTGTGCAGAGATGGTACAGGAGACTTTCAGAGAGGGTGTGGAGAGGGTACAGGAGAGGGGGAGAGGGTGCAGACATGGTGGGTGATTGTCAGAAACCGTGAATCAGACTGAGACAGAAGTACAGTTAAATCAAACTTGTTTAATAATCATAATAATAAAAAGGTAAACAGAGTAAAAGTACTCAAAACATAGCCAGAGTTCAGGAACTGGAGCGGATAGTCAGACAAGCCAAAACGTCAGGGAGCCAGAGATGAGCGTAATAGAACAGCAAGCAGGATCTGGAGCCAGAAGGAATGTCAGCCAAGCAAGTCTTTAACAGGAACACAGGAGAGCGTCTCTAGAGATGCGACCAAGGTGAAGGCAGAGATTATCTGGGCTGGATGGCTTAAGTAGGTAGGACTGATGAGCAGGATATCATCAACAGGTGAGTAACTGTGGAGAGAAAAGAGCTGGCAATTAGCCGACAGCTGAGCGGCCAACTTTGAGAAGGAAGGGCTGAGCCCAGCCCTGACAGTGAGAGGGTGCAGACATGGGGGGTGAGAGGGTGCAGACATAGACTTGATGTGCACCTCCAACACAGTGCTCTGTACCTCCCTCCCCCAACACACAGAACGTCCAGCAGTTCATCACCCCAGGCATGGCCACTCACCTGCAGCATCCCCCATGTAACATCTGGCTGTCAACTCACTGAGAATTGAAGGGGGCGGACGGCAGCTCTGTGGTGCCCACAGAACTTCCATGCGGATAGCAGGTCTCTTCCATGTGTACAGTGGAGACGGCGAGGGGCCTCCGACACGGGCAGCTAATCGGCTGCAGTGTACAAGTGAATTGCTCTGCTTGTACACTGAGAAAAGCCGATTAGCTGCCCGGGTCGGAGGCCCCTCCCCTCTCCCCTGTACACACAGAAGAGACCTGCTAACTGCATGGAGATCCCCACGGCCATGTTTTCATAGCCGGGAGCTGTGGCTGCTGGTGGGCTGGTGATGGGTTGCCAGGACAATGCCAATTTCCCGTGATTTTTCCCAGGACACGGACAGACCGGAAAAGTGCCTGAATCCCATGAATTTCCCTGGAAAATCGGGACTGTTGGCAGCTATGAATACACAGTGCTATAGTTCCTGGCCAGGCAACACTAAACTGAGCAAAGATAACAGAAAAGGGAACAGTTCAAGGCCAAGGAAAGCAGCAATCTGCATTCCAGGCAGGGGTCAGCAACAAAGACTCCAAAGACATGCTAAACAGGCAGCGACAAGCTAGGCCTGACAAGGTAGGCAGCTAGGTAGCAGGCACTATCACAAGCCTACAGCTGCAGTGGAGGGTGTATGATGCCATTAGGCAATGAGAGTGAAGGAGGGGCATTCCATTGAGCAGGGCCCATCAACCAACAACAGTGATGCCAACTGGGCAGAAGATAGCAGTCCTGAGTGGCAGAGAACAGAGTAGAGATGTGAGCCTGACTTATACTTCTAACACCACTCTGGTCTACAGAGAAATACCAGCAAGTCCTGGAATTGGGTAATTGTGACAATCCTATGTCTCCACAATTCAACGCTGTTGACTTTCTCAGGAACTTTAAACTTGCACAAGAACTTCAGGAAGTATGGCAGCATATTAGGAAAAGAAGGAAGGTAATTAATGTGGATGTAAACCTGATTCATGAAATTCGACCTAGGCACGTATATCAGTAGTGTTTACTTATCTCTCTCCAAAGCCCTAAGTCCTGTGACTTTCTGCTGTTTCGTTCGTCTGTTATCAGCATGATAACTTCTGACAAGTACTCCAAAACGGGAGCTGAATGAGGAAGTAAAAATTCTTACACAATGTTAGAATTCTAAAGAATATAGCAAGCTGAACACTGCAGATATACATGTAAAATTTATGTAGGGAGATCATCTGAGGCTGTTCACTTCACTGGGTATAGGAGGAGTTTTACAACCACTTTAATTATATGATCAATTATCTGATACATACTGTACACTGACAACAATAACCATTGCTTTTAAAATATACCACTGAAACCACCCAAACAATTTTTCCATATAAAATATTTATGTAATGAAAACCTATAATCAGAAGGCTGTCTTCATTAAATGGAAGCCATTCCCACATAAACATGGGCTTTTAATAATATAAATACCATAACTTGAGTCATGTGAATGAGTTCTCTGCACATTTGCACATTATTCCAATTAACACAGTTGTGACATTGGACAGAGCCCCACTTATTTATTCATTTTTATCCATAAATGTTTTATTTTATCAACAGAGAACATAACAGTTAAAGCGGTTGTATACCCGTTTTTAGTCATTTTTTTTTTCAAACTACCTGCAAGACAAAGTCATAATGAGCTAGTATGACTAGCATACTAGCTCATTATGCATCACTTACCTTAGATCGGGGCCCCCGACGACGTCCTCTTCTCCCCCTCCGGCCGAATCCATCTCTCCACAGATACCCTTCCGGGTATCGCCGCTCCGGCCAATCACATCGCCGCTGCGGCGCTGTCATTGGCCAGAGCGGCGAGGACGTCGCTCCGTGCATGCGCGCGGGACACTTCAACTGCGGTGAGCCACAGTTGTGAATGGGGATTAACCCTGTAAATGCACCGTTGTCTACGGCGCGCATGCGCCGTAGACAACGTTGTAAAACGTTCTTTGCAAATATCTCCTAAACCGTGCAGGTTTAGGAGATATTTCTTGTACCTACAGGTAAGCCTTAATCTAGGCTTACCTGTAGGTGCAAGTTGAATTTAAGGGTATACAACCGCTTTAAGATTGTTGCAAATGGTGAGCCCCACTTATTTTATTCCAGAAAAGTCTGGATTATCTGCAACTTGGACCCTGCATGTATAACTCTATCTTTTACCTTAAGTGTACTTATGTCCTAAAGTGGTTATAAACCTCAGACACAAAAAATAAAGAAAGCATGTCCCACTATAATGTGTTCTAACTTGAATGCAAAGCACCAAGTCTGATTCATCTCTGATCTCTCCTCTACAACCACTTTAATTGAAATGACCTAGAAAGATGTTCTTGGTTTCTAATTGATAGCCCCATAAATACTCCACAGAAATGTAACATATTAACATATATATGTTCAAAAGAAAAAATGAACCAATCAATGAGAATTTATAGCACAGGTGTCAAACACATGGCCCGCGGACCGAATCCAGCCCTCCAGGCCATTTCATGTGCCCCTCACACCTCTCCTGCAGCTGCAGGAGAGCTCCAGCCCTCCTCTGGTCCTCCTCCAGACCCATACGTTCTGCTTTCAAGCAATGCCTCCAGCTTCTTCCCAGCAGCAGCATAAGGAAAGGGGGTGCACTGTGATGTAAGGGAGAGTAGGGGACTCAACTTCTGATGGTGGGGTGGCTCCTGGCATCTAAAGTAAGGGGAGGGGATGTGCTGGACATCTAATCTTACAGATACAACTGGCCCTTTTGAGGACAATCATAATGCTGATGCGGCCCACAATGAAGTTGAGTTTGACACCCCTGATTTATAGGGATATAAATACATTCAAGTTTTTTTGTTGATTTATAAAAAATAAAAAATAAAAACATAAAATAGTGCACTATACATATACTGTATATTTGCATAACACGGAATACAAGGATACGGTTACCGCCTCTATATTAAGCCCAGCTACAACTATAGTGTCAAGGTTATACAAATCCAATCAGTATAGGTACAATAGGTGAAACTCTATTTGGCCAATAAATCCCTCAACACATTTTGTGAATAATCTAATTCCACAGTGGAATGTTGAGAAGTAATCCAATCCTAAAAATGCATCCATCTCAAAGGTGGGAACAGTAATTTCAGACCTGTGGATGGGGAGGCGACTTCCTGAGTCCTGACCTGCTCCACCTCCCTCTACAGTGCAGTACCATGCCATCAAACATTTCACCCAGCACTGCATAGCAGAGCAGTTGCAGCGCGGCTCCATCCGACTAAAGACACTTTGAAGCCTTCAGAGAATTACAAAACCCAGAGAAAAAATGAAAACACAGTTTTCTCTGCTCACAATAAACCTGCTGGAGCCCCACACTCAGCCTTAGTGTGAATCCTGTAAAAATGCAGCTCAACTGTGTGGTTTTACCATCAACCAACCTCACTTAGACTGGGGTGCCTCAAGACTGAAAATACCAATGCAAGTATATCTATCACTAAACAACTAGTAATATTCCAGGAAATCCCCAATTATAAAATACCATGGCCAGATTATAAGTATAAGGCAGCAATGAAGTCACATCCCAAACATACAGTATGGTCAAGCTGCACAATAGGAGACAATAGAAATCAAGTTTGAAAAAGAATACATCAACATTCACGTCTAGTGGTTTCCTACTTTTTCTTTTTATCACAAAAATGTCTGGATTATCTGCAATTTTGGACCTGCCTGTATAAATATCTGTCTTTTATGTCCCCAAGGTATACTGTAAACATTTCACTATGTAAATTCATTTGTTCCCAACGTGTAGGCAAATTAAGTTTTCTGCTGCAATTAATTCTTTAGCTAAGTATGTTAAAAGTGCTAATGCTGTTTCTGCTTCTCCCCTCTCATTGGTATTTCTATTTAATAATACCTGCTGTTTTGCTTTTTGCAGAACTTGAATAAGAAAGTTTTGTTTGTTTAAATGTCCTCTACATTTCACCTATTCCCAATTTCTGCTGTCTTTTCAGTATCGCACGTTTAATGCTTTTTGGGGGGTGGAAACTTTCTTAGTTCACAATAATCAAGTTCTTATAAGTTGTTTTAACATATACTGTACATCTGTGTAAACATTATTTTCTTTCCCGAAATGGTAATGGGTAAAGAAAATGAAATAAAGAAAACTGTGGGTATATGTTGCCATATTCATCAGTCTGAGGACATCTTACAATAAGATGCCTAACAAATCCCATTAGTGTGGAATGTGGTAGCAAAAAAAATGTAAATATAATGCAAACAGCAAAAAGAAAAGTTGAAACACAGGTTGTGTGGCTAGTCAAAAGATTCTTTCACAGTCCTCCTTAAAATCACGAGCATAGGGCATCTGTAAATTGGGTTCTTAATGTAGGGATTGCGTTTTTAAGAATTATTCAGGTAATACACTTTTAAATGATTACAAATGTTTAAATAATAAGTCCCATGAACTGAATTTGTTATTTTTGAATTTCTTTTTAACCTTTGGATTTTAGCCCTATTAAAAACCCAAAGGATGTTATTTTTACAGGCAGTTACAGTATATTCCTACACCAAGCCCCCTTCATTCTTGTTGTGTGAAGTATGGGGTGGGCTTGGGACTAATGGTTGCTGAAAAAAAAAAAAGTTGAACCACTGGTTCTAATACAAACCACATCCAGGTGACA
>CM053033.1:49589393-49596893 GCA_028564925.1 Lithobates sylvaticus
TATTATAGCCGTTCGGGTCCCCATTGACTTCAATGGGGTTCGGTGTTCGGGGTCAAGTTTGGGTCAAGTTCGGTCCCGAACCCAAACTTTTTTCTGAAGTTCGGCCGAACCTGCCGAACCCGAACATCTAGGTGTCCGCTCAACTCTACATATAACCCTTTAATCGCCCCTGATATTAACCCCTTCCCAGCCAGTGTTATTAGTACAGTGACAGTGCATATTTTTAGCACCGATCACTGTATTTACTGGTCCCCAAAAAGTGTAAAAAATGTCAGTGTCCCGACTGTCTGCCGCAATATTGCAGTCCCGCTATAAGGCGCCGTACATTATTAGTAAAAAAAAATAATAATAATAATAAAAATTCCATAAAAATATTCCATAGTTTGTAGACGCTATAACTTTTGCACAAAGCAATCAATATATGCTTACTGGGATTTTGTTTAGCAGAATACGTATTGGCCTAAATCAGGGATCCTCAAACTACGGCCCTCCAGCTGTTGCAGAACTACACATCCCATGAGGCATTGTAAAACTCTGACATTCACAGACATGACTAGGCATGATGGGAATTGTAGTTCCTGAACAACTGGAGGGCCGTAGTTTGAAGACCCCTGGCCTAAATTGATGAGGACATTTTTGTATTGGGTGTGTTTTATAGCGGAAAATATTGCTCTTTTTTGTTTTTAATTGTTGTCTTTTTTTGTTTATAGCACAAAAAATAAAAACTGCAGAGGTGATCAAATACCACCAAATGAAGGCTCTATTTGTGGAGAAAAAAAGGTACAACAATCAATTCATTTGTCATATTACTCTGTCTGTTGCACTTTCAATTATTTTATTTTTTTATAGCTTTAACTTTTTACTTCTTAACTGACATTTGACCCAGGATGCGCCTATGTACATTAATTTTACTTTTGATGGGAATTGCCCTCCAGGACTTGTTTTTTATTTATTTATTTTTGCATATCTGGAGAAATCTTGGCACCCAGTAAAAATAAAAACATTCTAATGCTTTCTCATTTTATACAAAAGTGAAAAAAAACAAAGGCTGAATTCCTTGTTTAAACGTTAGTAATCTGAATTTACCAATCAGAATGCCAGTTTGAGTAGTTGCACTGGCTGCTCTAAACAAGACAATGCTGAATTATGAAGGAACCCTCACATCAGCTGTCTCCTCTTGGGTGCGCAGCTGTTTTATCAAAGAAGGAAAGTGCATTTACCTGCAAGGAGAGGCGAGGGGTCCCAACAATAGTTTATAACTCCCGAATTAGTGAGGAAAAGGAAGTTATTTATCTACTCTCTAAAACAATAACCAATTATTTTAACCACTTGAAGACCACGCCTTTTCTGGCACTTTTTGTTTAAATATAAACAGCGATCGTTGCAATTTTTATGTCACATGGTATTTGCGCAGCGGTTTTTCAAACACAACTTTTTTCGAAAAAAAAAAATTTTTTTATGAATTAAAAAAAACAATATATACCCCCATTTTATTGTAGAGTATTAAAGATGATGTTATGCCAAGTATCTCCGTAGGTGATGCTTTAAAGGGGTTGTAAAGGTTTGCGTTTTTTCACCTTAATGCATCCTATGCATTAACCAGTTCAATACCCGCGTATAGTCATATGACGCCCACAAGGTGGATTTACCATCCTGGGTGGGCGTCATATGACGTCCTCGGATACCCGGCCGCCTGGGGGGCGCGCGCGCGCCGCGGCGGCGCGCGCGCGCGCGCCCGCGGCATCTCTCGGGACCCGGTGCGAGTGCCCGGCGGCCGCGATGTCCGCCGGGCACCCGCGATTGCCCGTTAAAACAACGGGACCGGGCGGGACCGTGGAGCTGTGTGTGTAAACACACAGCTCCACGTCCTGTCTGCGGGGAGGAGACCGATCATGTGATCCCAGTACAGAGGATCACATGATCGGTCTCCTCCCCTTAAGTCCCCTCCCCCTACAGTTAGAATCACTCCTATTAGGGACACACATTAACCCCTCCAGCGCCCTCTAGTGTTAACCCCTTCCCTGACAGTCACATTTACACAGTAATCATTGCAATTTTATAGCAACGATCGCTGTGTAAATGTGAATGGTTCCAAAAATGTGTCAAAAGTGTCCGAAGTGTCCGCCGCAATGTCGCAGTCACGAAAAAAAAAAATCGCAAATCGCCGCCATTACTAGTAAAAAAAAAAAAAAAAAAAATTCAATAAATCTATCCCCTATTTTGTAGACGCTATAACTTTTGCGCAAACCGATCAATATACGCTTATTGCGATTTTTTTTACCAAAAATATGTAGAAGAATACGTATCGGCCTAAACTGAGGAAAAAAATTGTTTTTTTTTTTTTAAAAAATGGGATATTTATTATAGCAAAAAGTAAAAAATATTGTGTTTTTTTTTTCAAAATTGTCGCTCTTCTTTTGTTTTATAGCGCAAAAAATAAAAACCGCAGGGGCGATCAAATACCACCAAAAGAAAGCTCTATTTGTGGGAAAAAAAGGACGTCAATTTTGTTTGGGTGTAATGTCGCACGACCGCGCAATTGTTAGTTAAAGCGACGCAGTGCCGAATCGCAAAAAGTGCTCTGGTAAGGAAGGGTGTTTAAAAGCCCTGTATTGAAGCGGTTAAGGTGAAAAAACATCCGACAATACTGGCCCCCCCCAGCCCCCCGTTTTACTTACCTGAGCCCGTTCACCTGCTGCGCTCGCCCCGATGTCCTCTTCGCCGCTCAGCCTGGCCATTGATTGGCTAGAGTGGATGGATTGAAAGCAGCCATTAGCTCATGCTGCTGTCAATCACATCCAATGATGCGGTGTGCCGGGGGCAGGGCCGAGTGATACAGTGAGCGGCTATAGCCACCGGCCGTATCACGGAAGCGCGCCCGCAAGAACTAACCACCATGCGAGAGAGCTCGCATGAAGGTGGTTAGTTCTTGTGGGGAGGAGCTGAGACAGCCACTGTGGGACCCCAGAAGACCAGGTTCGGTGCCACTCTGTGCAAAACGAGCTGCACAGTGGAGGTAAGTATAACATGTTTGTTATTTAAAAAATAAATACAAATTTGTCTTTACAACCCCTTTAAATGCCTTTACAAGTTACCTGTTTAGAATTAAAGAGGTGGTTTAGATCTAGAATTATTGCTCTCGCTCTAACATTTGCTGTGATACCTCACATGTGCGGTGCGAACATTGTTTACATGCTTAGATATGGAGGACACACGGAGGGATGGCGGCGCTTTAAAAAAAAAAAAAAAAAAAGTTAGCCCCCCCCACTGCTTCTGAAAGCGTTCCAGTGGCTCATGTGCCGTTCAAAACGCTTAAAAAATATAAAAAAAAAATACTAGGGTTATGGCTGACAGTTTCAGCCATAGTCCCGGGAAACCACTTGCAAAAAAAGATTCTTCTTTTTTTTTTTTTCATTTTAAGAAGATTTTTATTGAGTTTTTAAAAAGTAAACAAGAATAATGCGGTTAGTTAGTCAAACATCTTCATCTCCAAGGTGACTGGATAGGTTTCAAACATACAAATTTTTTTTAAGTTTAAGTAATTTGTATGTTTAAAAAATATTCTTCTTTAAAGTACACCTATCATGTTAGCTGCCAACTGTCATACTGATGCTTTGCCTTCACTTCTTTCCAAACCACTGACCTGGTAAAAGTATAGAAATAAAGAACCCCAACACGTTTCGTACACTCATTTGCAGCATACTTATTTAGGGTCGGTGACTTGAATGCATTGAAGCCAGACAAAATCAAGCAACAAGCATTTTCAAAAGGAGACCAGCAATGACATCCCCATTATTGTCTTATGACAAGTGCACTTTAAAATGATCAAAAGCTGAAGTTTGAGTAAAGCTCTGCTGAGTTCTATCATTCAATCATGTGAAAGAAAAAGTGCTTTATTGTTTTGGGATGTGATTGCGATGTCAAATTTCCCCACATAGTGCCTGAAGACACACAGGGCAGATTCTGACGCCTGGAAGACACAGCAGGGATGTTTTTTATCAGAAGCACCAGTGGCCTGCAGGTAATATAATACACACCATTAAACATACATAATGTATTTGGGGCTGTATTAAAAAAAAATACTAAACGTAAGCTTTATTTCCAGTCCAAATAATCATGAGAGATCCTGCATTTTGTGCTGCCTAGCACATACAAGGCCATGTGTTTACAGTTATGTCATTTTTGACAATATGCATACTAGGAAATAATACGTGAACAACCCTTCTACTTTCCCGTGCTTCTTCCAAAGTGCTCAAGTCGGCTCTTGGAAATGATGGTCTTAACTTCAGAGCCCTAACACAGCTCAGCTCAGCTCAACACTAACACAGATTTATTTAAAAAAAATGTTACAAGCCCCCACTATACAGTTTGATATGCCTGGGGTCCATCAATTATTGTGTATACCAATTATTCTTGTGTTATAAAGTGGCCCTGGTGCAGTGGAACAAGTGTTAAATCACGATAATAAAGGTCACACAATACAAAATTGACCTAGCACAGATCATTATACCATTTACAAATGTTGTAATTTTGGATTATTTATCTGTTAATGAAATATAGGTTTTATAATCTCCTTGGAATCTTTCCAAGATGTGCTGCAGAACACTATATCTTTAGGATGCTGCAATGAAAGGCTGAGTATGCTCTGGAATTATATCTAAGCTATATTATAGCTTTGACATTATTACTATGTAGGATCTGTGATTTCTGTAAAGCAAAGAGGAAGTAAGAAAGATGGACGGAAAATTTGTATAGGAAAGTGGAGAAGGATGGAAAAGCTCAGTGCTGGTTTTCGCAATTTTGGTACACTTCTTACATTGAAGTTTTATGTAGTTTATTTGTATAGTTTCTTAAATAAATAAAACACTTTTCTCATGAATTCCTTAAAGAGTTCCAGTTCTGTTTTAAAGGATATGTAAACGTTTGTTTAAAAAAACAAACATGTCATACCTCCTCTGTGCAGTTGGTTTTGCACAGAGAGGCTCGATCCTCCTCTTCTGGGGTCCCTCAGCAGTGCTCCTGGCTCCTCCTCTTCTTGAGTGTCCCATCGAAGAAGCGCTCTCCCTCGGGGAACCCAATGCGGGCATGCTCCCATGTCCTGCTGCTGCGTCCATTGACACAGACTGCAGGACTCGGCTCCGCCCCCCCGGGTCCCACGTCATTGGATTTGATTGAGAGCAGCGGGGGTCAATGGCTGCGCTGTTATCAATCTATCCAATCAGGACCCGAGACATCGGCTGGAGCAGGAGTGCTCGTCCGAGGCGCAGGAACAATCAGGCTTCAGATAAGTAAAAGGGGTGCTCTGGGGGGCTGGTGCACTATAAGAGGTTTTTCACCTCAATGCATAGAATGCACTGAGGTGAAAAACCGTGAGGGTTTTACAACCCCCTTAAGTTAGTCCAATAATCATCAGAAGATATATTTCCAAAAATATTATTCACAGACACTGGTGTGTTCAGATCCTCTAGTGCAGTGATGGTGAACCTTGGCAACCCAGATCTTTTGGAACTACATTTCCCATGATGCTCAGCTACACTGCAGAGTACATGAGCATCATGGGAAATGTAGTTTCAAAACATCTGGGGTGCCAAGGTTCGCCATCACTGCTCTAGTGCTTGCAGACTGCAGCATGTCCTCAAGGTCCTTGTATGGGTTACCTTTTTCTATGATACTATTCTTTAATCTCTTCTCAAGAATATCTTTCATACATATGTTAAATATTAACATGGTTAGCTCTTGTCTTTACTGAACAGGTATACCAAAACCCAAGTAGTCAACTGCTACTCTTGGTTTTTACCAACTGCTTGCTCGCGTTCTTTCAATAACAAAAAAAAAAAGAAACTCTGTAGGTCCTTTTTGTTATCTTTGGAAGAAAAAGCTACATAGCCCATTTCATTACAAAATTGCAACTCAAGAGTCCATTGATATCATAAACAGCATTGGTATAATGTGTAAAGGATCCATTCACATTTTGTTCCAGTGCCCTATGGTATTTGGTTACGTCTCTATTGAAGGACCACAGTCTAACCACATGTGAAAAATGAAGAGGCGCACTTAAAGCGGAGTTCCACCCTAAAGTGGAACTTCCGCTTATCGGATTCCTCCCCCCCTCCGGTGCCACAATTGGCACCTTTCATGGGGGGGGGGGTGCAGATACCTGTATAATACAGGTATCTGCACCCACTTCTGTGACGAATTATCCGGAACGGTCCCGCCCCTATCCGGAGATGCCCCATTGGGTCTTGGGAAACACAGTTCCCAGGACACAACGAGGACCAATAGAGACGCGCAGCGCGACTCGCGCATGCACAGTAGGGAACCGGGCAGTGAAGACGTTGCGTCTTCACTTCCTGATTCCCTGACAGAGGATGGCGGCAGGGCAGCCGAGAGACAATCGGTCGCTCGTCACATTCTGCAGACATCGCTGGAACTTGGAACAGGTAAGTGTCCATTTATTAAAAGTCAGCAGCTGCAGTATTTGTAGCTGCTGACTTTTAATATTTTTGGTGCGGGTGCAGCTCCGCTTTAAATTCAAAATTGTTGTAAGCCACGGGGAGTGATAAACATTAGACAGGACGGGGTCCTTTTTTGCCATTAACCTTTTAATCACAGGACAGAGAGAAGGTGAGGGGGCCTGAGCGACACACTATGAGTTGTTTGGTGTACTGATAATAGCCAGCAACATGGCTCAATAGATGTATTAAGATAAATGTAGTATTGGAGTGATTATTGTACATTAGGTAATTGTAGGGTGAAATTCCGTGATCACATTTACCCAGAGTCCTTTTAGTAGCTTGCAGAAGCATATTCTTCTTTAGCACAGCATAATATACAGTATCTCACAAAAGTGAGTACACCTATCACTATTTTGTAAATATTTTATTATATCCTTTCATGTGACAACATTGAAGAAGAAATTACACTTTGCTACAATGTAAAGTAGTGAGTGTACAGCTTGTATAACAGTTTACATTTGCTGTCACCTCAAAATAACTCAACACACAGCCATTTAATGGTCTGTTGGCAACTTTGTTATCATTTTCTCAAGGATCTAAATGCTAATTGCTCCATGCCAACCCACTCTTTCAGAGGCAGGGAAGGCACAAGTAAGGTGACTACATTAGTATGGTGACTGCCAAGCTAGAATTCTGCCCTTGAATCATAAACTGGCTATTTCCATTGCAGGTGTCCAGGTGTTCCATTGCAGATATAGGATATTTACATTTCTCTTATGGTATCTCGCCCTATTTGGCAACAAAAATACATTCATAGAAATGGACGACAGCAAGTGAGGTAAGTCAACTGTCAACCTTCCGGTAAGGTGAAGTGTCAGATTCAGCCCAGGTTCATACTGAGCTGCAGGAATGAAGCCGTGCCAGTTCAGCTGAACTCGCATGATTTCACTCCCGCATGTCAATCCCGATTTCAGATGTAATTTCAGAGACATCTGTGCAGATGTCAATGTAAATCGCAGCCTGAAATCACAAAAAGTAGTACAAA
>CM053033.1:49599393-49699257 GCA_028564925.1 Lithobates sylvaticus
TCCCTTAACACTGGCAGGGGTGATTAAAATCATAAGCTTTTATTAATCATGTGAAACCTTTATTCCAAAAGTAAAAAAAAATGTTTACTGTAACTGCTTATAAAGTGCAGGCTGGCTTCAATTTGTTAGTGTATATAAATCTGATAATAAATTTAAAATTGCCCTCCACTCTATACTGGAAATGCTGCTGTTTGCTATGCCTCTTGGTCTCATTCCTCCAGAGTTCTGTATCTCGAATACAGGTGTGTTACTGTCCAGATCCCCAGGTGAAAATAGAGGCGAAAAAAAGCGAAAGAAACGCAAACTGATGCAGCCACCACATCTAATAATTGGTGAACTGTAATATATTACATTTTTGGTTTTGGGTATAATACTGCTTTGAAGGTGTCTTTTTTTTCAGTCGGCCTGAGCTGACCTATAGGCATACAATGAGGTAAGAGAATTAGGAGAACACAGTCACTATGCTGCGCTATTTACCAGGAAGTGCCATATCCGAATACAATGAGCAAATATGGCAGCACCTACTGATATATGGTAATTTATGGTTAGTAAAATATCAATACACATTACATGAATTATTTACATTGAACTGATCACACTCATATATTTATCTTAGCTTCAAAAAGACCACACAATCCTTTTAAAATACCTTAATATTTTAAAAATGTATCAAAAATTAAAAAAAATATATATTTTGAATATAAAGTTGTAAGTAAAATGCAATACGATAAAAATAATTTACCAAAGCTGCTTTTATTTCAAAAATTATTCAGAACCATCGCTCTGCTCATACTGGCAGAATATGGTCTGTGGACTGCCCCTTGCCCTTGAATCAATCGTCGGCAACCACTCCTGTTATGAAAATTTTCATATTAATAGGAAAACTTTTCACTATGTGTGTTATCACTCACAAGGGACTTCATCCATTGTTGTTTTTTTGCTTCTGCAATGATCCAGGATTATGCAACCAATAAAATGTGTGCTTCATTGTATGTTGTGCCTGTATGCTCAGTGGGGCTGGAAAGCCTAATACCCTACATTTAAAAGCTTCCAGGAGACACAGTGTATTAAGCCTTGTAATATGGCCTCTTCTAGTGAATGATCCAGAAAAAAAAATAAAAAAAATGTAGGCAAATGTCATGCTGGTTGGCTGCTGTATTTCAGGATTGATTTTGCTGGGTAAGTAAGGCAAGTGCAGTACCTGTTGCAAATATTCAGGGATACTGAAGGTATAATTGTACTATATAAAGAGGATTTCAAAATAAATGCAATTGTATTTTATTTGGAGATATGGTGAGATAGCGTTTGGTGCAGATTTGTGCTCTAATTATATCGCCAGCATCCGCACTGGAAAGCAGACAGGATTAAGACGCATCAAAGGAACAGACAAACATTTGTAGCATCAATCCCAGTTCATCCTCAGATAGATTTAAACAAATTATACTTGTTAATAAATAAGAATTATACGTCTGCATTCGACTTCCAGAATCTGTGTACATTATTGATCAACGTATATGACATCTTCACAATACCGAGCTCTGAATTTTGCTGAAGATAAAAGACACTATGCAGAAAAGAATTACTATGCAGTATAAAATTCGCAAAAAATGTGGCTACGTAAGCTTCAGCTGTCAGCTAACTTATATCATTCTGACCTGGCATTACATCACGCAGCAAACGACTATGAATTTGTGCAGCACTGACACCGAAGTGGATTTTGTATTGTAAACCTGACATTTCAAAGGTCAAAGATCACTCTGAAACAATTTACAGGTATGACAACTGTTCCCTGGTGGAGACTATACAAGCCAAAATTTCTAAGCAGCGGAAAACTGGGTCAGATAAAAAGCTCAACTAATATTTCAAGATTCCAGCAATGCAGCAGATATAATTCACTGAATCACTGGGTGGATTAAACATCAGGTTCCTTTAATTGCCTTAACTCCGGCTTTTCCGTTCTGCTGGGCTTTAATACTTAAGCCGCTGTCGAACACCATGGTTGATTATACATATTGTCTTGGTTTAGGAGGTACCATATACCGCTGCACCATAAACTGATATTATGTTATAGCGATTACAGATTACTCTTCATATTATACAGATTTTTGTTTTATCAATATGTTTCTAAGCAAGTAATATCTATAGTGTATGTATTCCAGGCCCTTTCCGTGTGCATCATTACACAGGAGAACAATAGATGTGGACTTACCTAGGCTGACTCTTACGGTCTACATGATCAAAGGTCTGCTTGTGTGCGTCGCATCCACTTCTTCTATACATCCTCTCGTCAACCTAAGAAACAGCCCAGTAAGTCCAGTAAGTCCCACATTTTGTCTATCTTCGCCCAAAGTTCCCCATGGTAGTTAAATGCCAAGGAATTGATATGTAATAAAAACCATGTATAACAATAAATTCTCCTTTTTATGGTGTCTTCAGCCCGATCCAAGGAACCAATATCCCCTTCTCCATTTAGAGATTATATACAGCAACAAGATCATGGTTTCTTTAATTCAATAGACCTCTAGAGATGAAAGCATCTCCCACTAGAAAAAGAGGGGGCAGTTTACCATACCCCTAGAATAACTGACTGTTGCATTGCACACTGCCATGAGTGGTAATTTCCCAGACTCATCAGAGGATGCTTCTGCTTCCTGCAAAGGGTTACCTTTGGATGATGGCTGAGGATGCTGTTGTATGATGCTTGTATGTGTGTGTGTTTCAAGGAGCAGAAGCAGCAGTCAGTGAAATGCATGCACCTCCCTCTATCCTCTCCCTCCCACCCTATCTCTCCCTCTGTCAGCCTCTGCCTAACACCTTGCACACATATACACGCACCAAATACAGATGCATGCTCAGAAGCATTTTCCAATTTGTACCCTGATGTTTGCACAGCTATTGTGAACAAGGGTACCACGTTTTTTTTACCTGTTTCACCCTATTGCTTGTTGGTTTATTTCACAGATAATTGCAGGAATCTGCCACAATTTTTTATTTTAATTGTATTTCAGCCCAAGCTAATGCTTTGCATGATAAAATAGCAGGTTGTGTCTGCACTGTGTTAATGCGTGACAGTTAAGGGTTACAACTAACTACTTTGAATGCAGCAAATTATTGGACCCAATAAAACCAGGCAAAAAGAGGTTAATGCCACTTCAATACAACATCAAGCTTTGGATTTAATCAGCGGGCTCTGGGACTGTCCTGTTGGTTATGGTTACTATAGCAATGACAGCTGATGGTGCATTTAAAGAATGAAATATTTTATGGGTAAGCTGCTGAAAGCCTTCAGAACTTTTTGGCATCATGCAGGAAATAAAAAGGTTAATCTGGATGTTCTGTTTAATCAGAATGGGCTACTGGCACGAAAGTGTGCTTTGCTTCCCTTACCTCTTATGTGTCTACAAGTCTTACGTCCTGAAAAAACACCATCTTGTTTATTGTAAGGGATGACAATACACAGGTCTGCTGCGTAATATAGTGCAAAGCCATTGTGATCCTGTGTCCAAAGAAAGCATTGCGATTTCCAGACACAAAGTAAACAGCTTGCTCGATTTACACTGTATACAATAACTGTGCAGAAGATAAAAGCTTAAAAATTATTGTGATGTCGGTGTGCTACATCTAAACTGAACATAATTAGAGTCCAGAAGACAGATTTGTGAGAGCTGCAAAGAAGCAGACTGAACGAAGGTAAAGGGTTTCTTTTATCAGTGTAACGTAGAGACTGCCATTGCTAGCCTATCCTTATAAAAATGCTAGTTGCCTCACTGTCATGCTGATCCTCTGGCTTTAAAGTGATTGTAAAGGGGCAGTTTTTTTTTTTTTTTAATAACAAACATGTCATACTTACCTGCTCTGTGCAATGGTTTTGCACAGAGCATCCCCGATCTGCCTCTTCTTGGGTTCCCTACCGGCGCTCCAGGTGCCTCCCCCTTGCTGAGTGCCCCCATAACAAGACATTTCCTATGGGGGTACAAGCTCCTGAGTCGGCTCCGTGTGTCCATAAGACATACACATACTGTACTCCCATATTTTTGAGATGGGAATGAGAGACACCTATTCGCAAAAGTATGTAGGCATAGGACACACACCCTGCCACACCCCCTTAAAGGAGAATTATACAGAAAAAGATTAATTAAACCCACAAGTCCTTTTTTTTTACCACTACTATTCCTATATATTGGCTTTTGAAATTTACAAATGAAGCAATTTAGAAATTAGATGAAATGTTTAGCACTGGGAACCATTTTTTGAAGGATATAGATCAGACCAAATGCAGAGGAAAGAAGGACAGAAGGACTTTGTTTCAAATTAGGAACAGTCTCTTGAAATCAGGGACAGTTGGGAGCTACACAGAGCACAGCTTAGCCCTGTCCCCGCTCTCTCCTCACTGGCTGTTAGGGACAGTTGGAAGCTATGCATACAGAGCATGGCTTGGCCCTGCCCCTGCTCCCTCCTCACTGGCTGTTAATGACAGCACTAGAAGCCAATGGCTCTTGTTGCTGTGTCTGAGCCAATAGGGAGAGAGAATACAGAGATTGGGCTCAGGTAAGTATTTAGGGGTGCTAGGGTTGAGGCAGCTGCTTGCAGAAGGTTTTATACCTTAATGTATAAAAGGTATTAGTCGTGTTGTGGCTGCAATTACCTGGTGATCTTGTCAGTTCCCTATTAAGAGTGGCAACGCGATTGTGAGCAATGTTCACTGTTCTGTGTTGCCATTCAGTCTGCATATGCTCTAAATTTGATGTATTACCTACTCAACAAGCCGCCCTGGGTGACAGTCCTTGGGCGGCACCAGGAACATTATTGATAGCAGAACATTTGCTCATCATTCTGCTGTTTATTATTGCCATCTGTGTGAATATGTGGGTGGATGCAACTTATATCTCCTCATACACCTTTAAATCCTCACATTCACAGAACCATGGCGCACTAAAACTTCCTCAAATCAATCTCGTACAACTTATATTTTCTTAACGCAATTCCACTAGCATACATTGGCATACATCCAGCCAAATTCTCCTTTTTACTAATCCACACACATACTCACATACTTCACCACTAAAAACTGCTCAGTAATTACCACACCTTTTCCTCCATTCGTTCTTCCTTTCTCTCCTTAATTTCTCCTTTCTCCTTAATTTCTCCATTCTCGACACCCATAAAAACATGAAGCACTTGTAGCGGTCACACTTCACCAAGTGTGCGCTATCGGTGTAAATTTAGTTTTTGCTCAGAACAGTAATGGAGTTCTGAGGGTTAATTGTACAGGATTTACTTTGGCATCAGTCTGGCTGGGCTGTACTAAGGTTCCACCTGGTCATAGGTACAGTGAGGCACCCACGACAGGCCGAGAACCAGGCCTGGTTGGACGTCTTAGGTACCAGTCTTTCCCAGAGCCAATCAGTGGGCGCGTCTGGCCCTGCTGCGTAGTCTGGGAAGGGGTATTTAAGGTGCTTAAGTCACGTGTTCAGGGTTTGGCATGCAGTATTGATTCCTGGTTCTGGTCCAGGGTAGCCCTGCGAGGGGTCACGGGCCGAGGAGTGTTCGCCGTCCCACAAGTATGGTCATTCCGACCAGCCTCAGAGGTCCTCATGGTTTAGGGCAGGGATCCATCTGTTCCAGAGTCTCGGAACCGGTTGCTCCGAGGCCCAGTAACTGAAGGAGGATTCAAAGGCGTCCCGGTGTGCTCTCGGTATTGGAGGGACATGGCAACTCATACAAGCGACCGGGGGAGGACTCTTCGGAGAAGGGCCAACAAGCTGGCTGCTCGGAGCCTGGGAGCTGAGTTGTATGGACACTAAAGAATCCACACTTCCACAGTATCGCCAAGGAGACAGAGAAAGTTCCAGGTACTGTGAGAAAGGTTCCTACTTATCTTCAGTTACAATCTAGTCTGTGGCAGAGACTTTAAAAAGTTTCCAGATCACATGTTGGCTGCTAGGCCTCTGGCTAGAGGTCTATCTGGCAGTGAAGCACCCAGCTGCGAGTGGCTACTCTCTGGGTTGATTAGAGAAATTTGATGGATGTCCACAGTTCAAAGTGCCTGAGTTTATCACTCGTACCCTATATTCCCATCAGAGACTGTGTTATGTTGGATGTTACCACTGCAGAATAAAAACCTTTTTTAAAGGACTTTTATGTGTCAGCATCCGAAGTGTTGGGTACTAACCCTGAGAAACCCTAGACAACAACCGACAAGCCACGAGGAGGTAACTGGTAAGCCCAAAAAAGTCAAGGCCGCTCCTCAAGGGGTTATGGCTGCTACACACTCTTTTATTATCCTCTTTAATTCTCTATCGGGAGTGGGAAATACATAGAATATATAAACAGAACAGGGAAGAGAGGACACCCCCGTCTCACACCTGCACCTATAAGTACTTCTTATGTTAACCACTCATTCACCTGTATTTTACTAATCATCCCACTATACAAACATTTAAACCACCCCAACAATACCATTTTTCTCAGCACCTTAAACATAAACTTATGCAAAACCCGCTTTCTTAAAATCTACCCCCAGCACTGCAATCGCTGCTTCCTTTCTTTACAATGCCACAATACATCTCTCATACATATAAAACTTTCTGCAATAGCTCTCCCAGGCACAGCACACATTCCCCCACTAATGTCCCAACCACCTCCAGCAACCTATCAGCAATCATTTTTGCAATAATCTACATTCAATAATGAAATAGGCCTCCTGTTTCTCAAATCCACCTTACATGCTTTCTTATATGGCAACGCATAGACTCAGGAAACCTATTTCCTTCCAAAACTTCTAAACATACTTGATGCATCCAATCACCCAACATCTCCCAAAATGTACAATAACATTCCACTGGCAACCCATCACTGCCAAGCATCTTACCTTTCTTCATATCTTTCAAACATGCTTCTGTTTCTCCTTTCTCCACATCACCACACAACATATTCAATTCTCAACATGCTCAAAAACGTCATCCTTCATACTCCTGTCTCTCTTTCTCAGCATATAATTGTGTAAAAATTCCCAGACTGCCTCTCTCACTGTTTCATTACCATATACCTCTTCTCCATCCTCATTTAACACATTCAACATCTCCATTTTCCCACTATACACTTTTTTAAAGACAAACTTTGCACACTTTGCAATGGTATATTTTTTTCTCTTTGTTCCATACATTTATTACATTTTTCTCTCGCTTCCTCCAATTCATACTTTATATCCTCTCCCAATCTACTTAACTCATTTAAATATTTAAAAAGCTTCTTCATACACGCCATCCATCATAATCCTCTCTCTCTTGTCTCACCTCCTTTCTTAACATAAAAACACTTTGCTCTAACCAACTCCCATCACTCAACGAAAATTTCAAAATCATTCATTCTTTTCATAAGTTTGTTAAACAAGCATACATATTCACTCCTTATTCCCATATCCTCCAACAAACTCACATTTAATTTCCATACCCACCTCCCATACACATCTTCCCCTTTCATGCTTACAACACAGTCGATTCAGACGAAAGGCTCCTTCCGTACCACAAAAGATTCCACATTGCAACACCTAGATAATAAACAAAAATCTATTTGTGAGTACACATCCACTTTCTCACTAAAAAGCGTAAACTCACCCTCCTTCCCAGCATCTCCAGATTAAAAGTGTCAACAATATGCTCAGATTCTTTCCCATATTCATCCACAACATCCCACCACCACACCTATCCGCAGCCCTAAAGATATATTTAAATCACTCAATGTTACCATAGGTTCCCTCCCTACCAGAAGAAACTTTAATTTATCAAACAAAACCACTCTTTCGTGTCTATCAGTGCTAGCATACACCCCGCTGACAATGCCCTCCTCACCAACAGTTGCCGCACCTGAGTCCATCCTTGGCGTACAATCCACCTCTGGATTGTACTACCACGTGATCAGTCGTGTCCAATCACGGTTGATCACGATGTACACAGGAAGAGCTGTTTATCGGCTTTTCCTCACTCGCGTCTGACAGACGCGAGTAGAGGAGAGCCGATCGGCGGCTCTCCTGACAGGGGGGTATGCGCTGATTGTTTATCAGTGCAGCCCCCCCTTCAGATGCCCACACTAGACCACCAGGGAAGCCCCCAGGACCACCAGGGAAGCCTCCAGCATGTGGATGGCCAGGTACATCCCCCATGGCCATCCACATGTTAAAAAAAAGCCCAAAATTTGCCAATCAGTGCCCAGAAATGGGCACTGACTGGCACCTCATATTTACGTTATAAAACAGGGATGCCCAGCAATGCCACCGATAAGTGTCCATCAGTGCCACCTATCAGTGCCCATCTGTGCCCACCTATCAGTGCCCATCAGTGCCCATCCATGCCACATATCAGTGCCACCTATATGTATGCATCAGTGCCACCCATAATACCCATCAGTGCCGCCTATGAGTGCCCATCAGTGCCGCCTATGAGTGCCCATCAGTGCCACCTATGAGTGCCCATCAGTGCCGCATACCAGTGCTGCCTATCAGTGCCCATTAGTGCCACCTCATCAGTGCCACCTCATTGGTGCCACCTCATCTGTGCCCATCATTGCCGCCTTATCAGTGCAGCCATATCAGTGCCCGTCATTGAAGAAGAAAATGCAGTTATTTACAAAAAAAATTAACAGTGACAAAGAAAAACTTGTTTTTTTGCAAAATTTTCGGTCTTTTTTTGTTTGTTTTGCAAAAAAATTAAAATCGCAGAGGTGATCAAATACCACCAAAAGAAAGCTCTATTTGTGGGAACAAAATGATAAAAAAATTGTTTGCGTGCAGTGTAGCATGACCGCGCAATTGTCATTCAAATTGCGACAGCGCTGAAAGCTGAAAATTGGCCTGGGCAGGAAGGTGTCTAATGCCACGTACACACGGTCAGAATTCTCGTCGGAAAAAGCTCTGATGGTTTTCCCGTCAGAATTCCGATGGAATTTTACTCAAACTGTCTTGCCTACGCACGGTCACACCAAATTCCGACGGTCAGTAACACAGCACTATAAAAGGGAAGTTTAATGCTTCTGAGCATGCGTTGAATTGTTTTCGAGCATGCGTCGGGATTTTGCGTGTCGGAATTGCATACACACGATCGGAAAATGCGCTAGAAAGGTTTTCCGTCGGAAAAATTTAGAACAGGTTCTCAATCCAAAGTCCGTTGGAAATTCCGACAGAAAAAGACCGATTGGCATACACACGGTCGGAAAATCCGTTGAAAAGCTCCCATCGGACTCGGAATTCCGACCGTGTGTACGCGGCATAAGTGTCTGGTATTGAAGTGGTTTAAATATGATGGCAATGATTAATTCCATGGGCCTCCCATATCCCTATCCAAGTTGTACCCCCCAATAAAACAACAAAAACAAAGCTTGCAAAAGACTGTTCATTGTCTCTGGAAAGGATGTATGAAGTCTGGCAGTGGGGTGATTTGGTGGATTGTTTGTCAGTAGTGCTAACACCATGGCTACATACAGATAAGGCTAGTGGAAGATCCTGAAGAAGTTATTTAGTGTTCATATAAATCAATAATATTGATTGGACCCTGGGCAAACATTTATTTTTTTTGGGGCCCCCCCACCCCCATGCAATTTCGCTCTCCATCCCAACATCCCAAAAACTGGTCCAGGCTCAATAATTGGTTGCTGCACATTAATACTGCCCACACATTGGTTGCTAGAGGTTACTGAACATTATTACCACTGATTGGTTTCTGCAAGTTTTAGCCTTTTACCCATTTTTATCCTTTTAGCATCCATTTATTTACAACACATGCCCGCAGAGAAAGAATAAGTGCCATACTTGCGCACCAAAAACACGTCAAGAGACACAAAATATATATATATTATAAATTACAAAATTTCAAACCCACTCATGTGTGATCCTAGCCTTGGGATGCAGGGCAGTGTACACATGTCAGTAGTAGGTAGGGCACTGTACAGAGAAAAGTAGGGCAGAGGACAGGAGATGACAGGACAGAGGATAGGGGGTCAGTAGGGTCAGTTAGTGGGATGTAGAGCAGTGTATGGAGTTCATTAGCGCAAAGGGCAGTTTGCAGGGTTTAGCAGGGCAGAGGACTGGGAGACACCAGGGCAAAAGACTGAGCGTCACAAGGGCAGAATATAGGGGGTCTAGAGGGAACAGTACAGGGGGGTCAGCATGACACAGTAAAAGGGGCAGGGTAGTGCAGGGCACAGTGCAGGGAGTGAGGGCAAAGTACAGGGGGTCAGGAGGTAAAAGTATGGGGATGGGAGGGCACAGTATGGGCGTCAGGAAGGCACAGTACAGGGGCTGGGAGGGCACACACCAGGGGCTAGGAGGGTACAGTATGGGCATTGGGAGGGTACAGTACGGGTGTCCGGAGGGTACAGTACGGGCGTCCGGAGGGTACAGTACAGGCGTCAGGAGAGCACAGTACAGAGGTCAGGAGAGCACAGTACAAGGGTTGGGAGGGCACAGCACGGGCATCAGGTGGGCAGAGTACAGAGGTCAGGAGAGCACAGTACAGGGGTGGGGGGCACAGTACAGGGGTGGGGAGGGCACTGTACAGGGGTGAGGAGGGCACAGTACAGGGGTGAGGAGGGCACAGTACAGGGGTGAGGAGGGCACAGTACAGGGGTGAGGAGGGCACACTACGGAGGTCAGGACACAGTACAGGGGTGAGGAGGGCACACTACGGAGGTCAGGAGGGCACAGTACAGGGGTTAGGAGAGCACAGCACACTACTGGGGTGGGGGACACAGTACAGGAGTGGGGAGGGCACACTACGGAGGTCAGGAGGGTACAGTACAGGGGTTAGGAGAGCACAGCACAGTACAGGGGTGGGGGGGACAGTACAGGGGTGGGGGGCACAGTACAGGGGTGGGGAGGGGACACTACGGAGGTCAAGAGGGCACAGTACAGGGGTGGGGAGGGCAAAGTACAGGGGTGAGGAGGGCACACTATGGAGGTCAGGAGGACACAGTACAGGGGTGAGGAGGGCATACTACGGAGGTCAGGAGGGCACAGTACGGGCATCAGGTGGGAAGAGTACAGGGGTCAGGAGAGCACAGTACAGGGGTGGGGGGGCACAGTACAGGGTGGGGGGCACAGTACAAGGGTGAGGAGAGCACACTACGGAGGTCAAGAGGGCACAGTACAGGGGTGGGGAGGGCACAGTATGGGGGCTGGGAGGAAACACACGGGGTCAGGAGGGCACACACTAGCTAGGGGGCAGTAAAAACCTGAAGGCAGTGACAACCTGTAATAAACCAATTCATTTCTCCCAGCGCTACATGAAAAAGATGCCATCTTCCTATTTGTCAGCAAACAAGCAGCACTTCTATGCTAAGCTGCAGTAACTCAGCAGACTTAGCATAGAGTTTCCTGCAGATGAGTTTACCTCCGCAGTCCAGACACACTAGCTCGGGATTCGGCTTATCTCCTCCACACGCTATCACACCACACTCTTCCCAGTGGACGTGATCTCATAGGTCGAGCACCTCCCCGCCCCCTGTCCTACATCCAACAGGAGGCTCCGTCTTAGGGATGTCCCTTCGTTCAGGAGAGTGCCCACAAAACAGCGGGAGAGCGAGGAAGGGGGTGGTACAGGGGCTGGAGATTCCGGTCTGTGCGGACAGTGGACAGCAATCCCCGGTACAGTGATCTGCGATGTGCTGTCCCAACCGCGGCTTTGATTTTTGGGAGCATTCTGACAGAGTGTATGGGCAGCGCGGTCTCTAGGGGCAGCTGCTTTGGGCCCCCAACAATGACTGGGCCCTGGGCAGCTGCCCCTTTTGCCCTGCGGTAAAGACGGCCCTGTTGTCTTGTACACTAGCTGTTTTCTATAGTGGGCATCTTGCCTTGTACATCAGCTTTCCTCAGTCTGTAAGAGTCATCTGCATTCTGACCCTGTATGCCAGCTCTCCTCTGTAGGAGAAATCAAAATGTTTGCACTGTACATCAGCTCTCCTATGTTTGGTTCATTTGCATTCCCGCCGATCACACCAGCTCCTCCCTAAAGGGTCATTGATTTTTTCCATTGAACACCAGCTCTTCTCTATAGGGGTTGACTGCATCCTTGCTTTGTATATCAGTCAGTTTTTCTATATATTACCTGGTCACAGGAGAAGTGTGTTATGAAGCAGGAACAACAGTTGAAAAAAAGCTACCTGGCCCATACTTATAGCCACTATGTTACAATTTGCCATTGAACTGTCCTCCTAATAGATTACTATGTCATCCATAAATTTATACATGATCACACAGTCATATTATTCTATGACTGGATTCTTTTACTGGCTGATTTATAGTCTTTATATCACATGAATTGTTTTTGAAAAGCCTTCCCTTAAGGCCCCTTTCACACGGACGGCCCATTCAGATCCGCCTGTCAGTTTTGACGGCGGATCTGAACGGGCGCTCCATGTTACTCTATGGAGCGTCGGATGTCAGCGGAGACATGTCCGCTGACATCCGATCCGGTCCGATCCGCCAAAAGCAGACGTATGGGCCACACGTCCAGACCCGTCGCTGGCGGATCGGATCGGGTGAGATCGGGTGAAAACGGACACACTGTCCGTTTTCATCCGATCTCTCCATAGAGATCAGCGGCGCTCGCAAGCCCCTCCCCGCTCAGTGAGCGGAGAGAAGCTTGTCATCCGCCGGTTCAGCGGAGATCAACGGACAGATCTCCCGCTGAGCCGACGGACAGAGGCGGGCTCCGTGCAAGCGGAGTCCGCCTCGTCTGAAAGGGGCCTAATGCCTATGTGTTTGATATTTTAAAGTACTGTTATTATTCTTATTTACATGTTTGTATTTTTTGGTTGCAGACCTTTCTCATTTATTTAGGATTGAAAAAGGCCAGTTGATCTTATCTTAAAAAGCACATATAAATATTCAAAAAATCTACTTGTTCCACAGGAAACAAAAGTCCTGATTTTAGGGGATATAATACATGTTTTAAACTGCTTTAATTCATTAACCACCTCAATACAGGGCATTTTTCACCCCCTTCCTGCCCAAGCCATTTTTCAGCTTTCAGCGCTGTCACAGTTTGAATGACAATTGCGCGGTCATACAACACTGTACCCAGATGAAATTGTTATCATTTTGTCCCCACAAATAGAGCTTTCTTTTGGTGGTATTTGATCACCTCTGCGGTTTTTATTTTTTGCGCTATAAACAAAACAATATTTTTTACTTTTTGCTATACTAAATATCCACAAAAAATATATAAAAGAAACATTTTTTCCCTCAGTTTAGGCCGATTTTTGGTAAAAAAAAATTGCAATAAGCGTATATTGATTGGTTTGCACAAAAGTTATAGCGCCTACAAAACAGAGGATAGATTTATAGCATTTTTACTATTTATATTTTTTTAACTAGTAATGGTGGCGATCTGCGATATTGCGGCGGACATATTGGACACTTTTGACACATTTTTGGGACCATTCACATTTATACAGCGATCCGTGCTATAAAAATGCATTGATTACTGTATAAATGTGACTGGCAGGGACGGGATTAACACTAGGGGGCGCTGAAGGGGTTAATATGTTCCCTGGGAGTGATTCTAACTGTAGGGGGAGGGGATTCACAAGGGGAGGAGACCGATCAGTGTTTCTCTGTACTGAGAACACACCATCGGTCTCCTCTCCTCTGACAGGATCGTGGATCTGTGTGTTTACATACACAGATCCACGGTCCTGCTGTGTTACCGGGCAATCGCGGGGGCCCGGCGGACATCGCGGCCGCCGGGCACGTGCATCGGGTGCCCAGTGGCACGGCGGGCGCGCGCGCTCCCTGGAGGGCTGGGAAGGGGAGGACGTCATATGATGCCCTCCCGCCACGAGAGCTGCACCGCCTGGCCGTCATTGACAGCCGGCGGTCGCAAGGCAGTTATTAAAGAGGCAATGTAATGTTGGCCATACAAAGTTGTTGTTTTTTTTGTCTTTGGGCTAAATAAAAAAAATCAAATAGATTTTTTCATCCACTCTATACAGTGCGGGTGGACAAATATCTAACTCCGGCTACTGTATAATGACAGGAGGCACCAGTGGCTGTCAGAATACCCAGACAGTGGCTGAATTTATCAGATGCAGCCACTGATCAGCCATCTGCTTTCTGTCTGGCTCATTTAATTTATCAGTTGATGAATGTCAGGTGAGGGGTGGCAACTGAGCCAATAGGAACCTGAAGGAATACAAATAGTTTGTGGCCAGCCTACTACTGATCTTAAAAAAATATTCCGATTTTCATGACTCTTATGCCTTGTACACACGGTCGGACATTCTGACCACAAAATTCCGACGGATTTTGACCAAAACTTGTCTTGCATACACACGTTCGCACAAAGTTGTCGAAAATTCGATCATTCAGAATGTGGTGACGTAAAACACTTAAGACGGGACTACGGAGAGGCCAGTAGCCAATAGCTTTCATCCCCAAATTTATTCTGAGCATGCGTGGCACTTTGTGCATCGGAATTCTATATACACGATCGGAAAAAGTTGTCGGATTTTGTTGTCGGAAAATTTTAGGTCCTGCTCTCAAACTTTTTCCGTCCGAAATTCCGATGAAAAGAGTCTGCAAGAGCCCACACACGATTGGATTTTCCAACAACATAATCCGATCGGACTTTTTCCATCGGAATGTCCGACCGTGTGTACGGGGCATTACAATGAAATGGTTAACTGAGAGCAGTTATAAAGGTCACTAAGCATTGGAGGCTCTGCATACTGCTTCAGAAACTTTGGATCACTGAGCTATAAGTAAACAAAGGATTAATCTCTGATCATCTCAATCTACATATCTATTCTGAGTCAGTGACTCAGAAAGTACTAAAGCCAGTGGGTCAAAACTACAGCCAGTCAACTAGCATTTTTTAGATGAAGCCATGCAATGGTAGCTCACATATTTCTCTGATGACAGGTTTACTTTGAAATTATATAAAATATATTTCATCATAAATATACCTGAATACATTTAGGGGAGCATATATTTAGTATATGGGTGTATACATATGCAACATTTACATATCATTAGGAATGTTTAGCCTGTGCAAGGGCATGCCTAGTACCTTATAAACATGGAACTGGTACCTTTATACACGTGGGTACAATTCATCATCATGCCCATGAGGCCTTTTCTATATACTGGAGTTGAAAGGTTGTATCTAATCCTAATGTCCCAATAAAGTCCTGTATGTGTATGTGCACAGCAAAGCATTTGCTGCAGATATTTAAAATGCATAGAGCTTGCATTGTCTTCCAGGCACTGGTTCCACATCACCAGTTCCCTGAACAGACTCACCAATTAAGAGGGTATCAGATATGATGCCAATTGTAAGCTCCATGAGCAGGGCTTTCCTATTACTACTGAATTGAACTGTATTATAATTGTACTGTCCCTCCTCTACATTATAAAGTGTTGTGTAAACTGTTATCACTATAAAAAATCCTGTATAATAATACTGTAGATGATTTTGATTCCTAAGCAGTGGGTTCTGTGGCCATTTGGCTTTTTGATGCACAAGATCAAATATGTGGCTCAGAAACTACAATTGTTTTACCAGAAAAATAAATTCAGGGAAGAATTTGCTGTGGTTAATAACATTTAGAGCTAAGTAAAGAACACGCTAAATCTACAAGGAATTATAGTCAGGCGGGCAAGTAGCAGAAGATCATCCTGGGGTATTGCCAAAAAGTTCAAACTCTGAAGGACAGAAACTTTATTAACATAAACACAATTGTGTTCTATTTAGGGGAAAAACATTTTGATACTTTGAGTAACTTAAAGTGGAGTGCCCCCTAAAATAAAAAAGTTTAAAGTCAGCAGCTACAAATACTGCAGCTGCTGACTTTTAATAATCGGACACTTACCTGTCCAAGGGTCCAGCGATGCGGGGGAACGAAGCCCCCCCTCGTTCCCCACTCGCGGTGCCGGCATTCTTACTGTGGGCACTCGGCTGTGGCTTCACATCCGGGCACCCACTGCGCATGCGCGAGCGTCGCCGCGCGCCGCGATACGCCGCGCAGTCATCTAGGACCCGTCCCAGATGACTGTGCGGCACCGAGGGGAAGTGATGTCAGTGCCCGGGCACTGAAGGTGGCAGACTACGAGGGACCCCCTAGCAACAGGCATTTAGAGGTGAATAAAACATTTTTTTTTCCAATTTTTTTTATTTTTATTTTTTTTAAGATTTTTAAGCTATTTTTTTTGTGTGGAAACACCACTTTAAATGTGTATTTGGTCAGCTTACTCTAGAAAAGAAAAAAACACCCACAAAACTAAACTTTAAAAAAAACTATTATGCCTTCTAAAATAAATCCACTTAAAACAACTCAGACGGCTCCACTCAAAACAGATATTTTTCCTAATACAGTATATCATATACTAACATCTTGCATCACATATGCTCCCTATATATCTTGGCAGCTCCTGTGATAAGATATCTTTATCAGAAAAAAATCCATTGTCTCCATCTACAGAGACAATTGCAAAGCCTAGTAATGGTCATCCCCCCCCCCTAAATTGAAAATGGAGAATAAACAAATTGGCAAATACATCTTTGAGAAAGTAACATTTTTATAATAGCCTTGTGGAAAGCAGTAGAAATACAAACTTTTGCAGAGAAATCTCACTAATGAAGTCTCCAACAGATGACAAGTGACTCAATCAACCAATAGCCAACTAAGGCTGCAAGTTCAAGGTATAGTTAGACTTAAGGAGTGAATGTATGTTAATCAAAAAGCAAAGACAGATACGATTTAAGTTTTAAAGTATAGTCATGTGAAAAAGTAAGTACACCCCATGGAAATTGTTGATGTTTTCATATTTGAACTGCCAAACATCAGACGTTCATTCACACAAGAAAGGGAAAGGTTGCGCTGTGAAAATAAATAGTGAATAAGTGGCCGTAATTGTTCAAAAAAATTACAGAAAAAATTCAATAGTAGCCTGTCCGTGACAATTATATCACAAACAGGTGAAGAAATGGAGAGATTGCAACCTTTCCATCGTCCCCCTATGCCTCGAACCAGGTGGATGATGGGAAGTGTAGTCTTAATGTCGATCTCTGGAAGCCTGGTCAAATGGGTATCCGGGGGCTATATGTTATCGATGACAAAGAATTATATACCAGATGTAACAAATACACACAACTTTTGCATACATATGTTTTTATTATTAGATTTATGCTTACCGAGTTGATATATTAGATGGGCAATCTTCAGTCGCCAGGTATAATATTGCTCTAATGCCAGACTCCAAGATGGAGTCCGGAGAAACAGCCAATTGCCACTCAGATCGAGGCTTGGTTTTCTGTATTTATGGCGGTGCGTCAGTACGCCGCCCGTGCCCCATGATTACTCTGACGAAACGCGTAGGGAGGAGCGACGTGCTGACGCCACCGCGTTCTACGCCCAATAGCACGGGCGTTGTTTTACTGCAGCCGGCCAGCTGCAAATTTTAAAATTTGTTTGTACTTTTTGATATACTTACGCCTTTGGCGATCCTTTAGAAAATAAACCAGTTGGATCCCACCCATGGTGTCCCCTTTTTTCTTTCCATTTTTGGCTTACTTTGGAGACCCAGCATTCACATCTGACCCAGCATCTATCCGGTGAGTTACCTATCATTGGGAGCTTGGAGCTTTGGAGATATCCACGCTAAGGATATAGACATCGGGGTTTGCGGTTCCCAAGCAGGAGAGAGGAAAAGGCCCTGGCTGGGTTGTAGCCACATGCGATTGCCCTAACTGTATCCGGTAAGCCTTCAATTTACCCGGTGGTGGGTTCACTGCGAAACGAATCACACGTCCACGGATGCCAAATTTGAAAAGTTATTTCACTTCACTGATGTCACTTGGATTGGATCTTTAGATATTTTGTGATTTCTTTGTGGACTATTTCATCACTTACATTTATAGCTTTAATGTTTGTGGATTATATATTTATAGTGCATATAATTTTTTGCATTAAGTGTTTGGATGCTTCTTATCCTTTGAAATTGCTTCTTCATTGATGGTAATTGGAGGATATATTGACGTTTTTCACAATAAGGTTTCTTCACCTGTTTGTGATATAATTGTCACGGACAGGCTACTATTGAATTTTTTCTGTCATTTTTTTTGAACAATTACAGCCACTTATTCACTATTTATTTTCACAGCGCAACCTTTCCCTTTCTTATGTTTATTTATGCTTATCACATGCGGTTTGCTGCTTACATTTACTGTTTTAGTCCAGCGCAGTTTTTTTTTGTTATAGTTCATTCACACAACGCCTGCAGACAAATATGCTATTCTTGAACAAATGACACATACAATTGATATGGTGTATTTATGCTCATTACAAAAATGCAGATTTGTCACATGGAAAAAGTAGCTAACCACCTTTTCAAATGCATGAAATTTAAATCTTGTGTTAAAAATTACATGCCAAGGATTACCGCCTTCTTAGGGAGTATCCAGGTGGAACCTGTTTTATTTAAACCTCTGGTGATCTGGTATTCTCTTTGTAATTGTAGTGTGTGGTGCCATCATGCCACACTCAAAATAGCTCTCTAAGGCCCTCAGAAAGAAGGTTGTGAATGCCTGTGATTATGGCAAGAATTTTCAAAAGAGCTTCAAATTATTTGAAATCAATGATTCCACTGTAAGGAAAATAATCTACAAGTGGTATAGATTTCAAACAACTGATAATTTGTCCAGGACCGGCTTAACTCAAAAGTTGATTTTTGATACTTAAAGAATTCTCCAAGAGCTCCAAAATGTAACTGAAGGATCTGCTGGTAACCCTTACAACAATGTAAAAGTGTACAATCAGAAAAAGGTTGCACCCATGTAATTTGGATGGGAATGGTGCCAGGAAATAGCATTTGCTTTCAAATAGAGCATTACAGTATTACATAGTTTGCCATTGAACATATAGGTGAAGACCAAGCCTTCTGGGACTGGATTGATAAATCAAAGATTTTGAAAGAGTTGTTTGGCCACAGTAACAGTAGACAGGTTTGGCACAAACTGAAGATGGCAATGCAGGAGAAATACCTGACACTAACTGTGAAGCATGATGGTGAAAATCTTATGGCTTCTGGTTGCTTTGCTGCTCAAGGCCTGGACAGCTTGCAGTCATAAATTCCACTATGCTTCCATATCTATGTTTGCTTAATAAGAATGTATGACCATCTGTCAGAAAGTTGAAGTTAAACAGGAAAAGGATCTATAAATGAAAATAATCTGAATCACGCTAGAAATTCCAAAAAGGAACGGCTCAAAAAGAAAAAATATGGGAGTAATAGACTGGCCAAGTCAATGTACTGATTTGAATCCCTTTAAAATGTTATGGGCAGATTTGAAAGGGTTGTTCTTGCAAGAAAAACCCACCAATGTTGTGCAACTGAAAATAAGTTGCACAGAGGAGTGGTTAAAATGTTCACAATTGTTAAATCAAAAACTAGTAGACAGATGTGCAAAAGCACTTACAATAAGTAATTCTGCTAATGAGGCAATACCAACTTCTAAAAGCAAGGGTATAATTTCTTTTTTCTATTGTACCCTTTTACAGCAATAGTTTTTTTGTTGAATAAATGATTGAAAAGGCAATTTTTGTTTTGTTTTATAGTACATCACCCTATCAATAGGTACTGTTTAAATTGTCATCTAATATTTGCTTCTTTAAATGTATTGGAGAAGGCAAAAATGTTTTCATGGGGTGTACTTACATTTTCACATGACTGCATACGCTTTTCCGGTTTTGAAGCAGTATGGGTTTTTTCATATGCCCAGCTTGCATGGAGCTTCTGTTTTCAACAACAAAGTAAAGTTACACAAATGGTAATCTTTCACACTAACTTATAGGACAGTTAATACAAACACTACTGGCATCACTGTTATCTGTTTCCCAAGTTGCTGTTGACAAAAAAAAAACACAGTCCAGATGACAGCTGCACTAAAAGGCAAACCTGTGATGAAGTGTACAACCAGCCTGTCAAGTTTATCCTGAATGATTAGTGACGGTAATCAACTGACTGTGTTAATGGGAGAACTGTGATGGAAGGAAAGAAAATTGCATAATCTATGGCTGGCCTTAATGTAGGAGGGGGCTGCGTAGCTCTAACAAGAATTGCCACTGTTGGAACTAGACAAAGTAATCAGTATTTGATTTAAAGGGGTTGTAAAGTTAGAAGGTTTTTTGATCTTAATACATTCTATGCATTAAGATAAAAAGCCTTCTGTGGGCAGCAGCCCCCCTCGGCCCCCCTAATACTTACCTGAGCTCCATCTCTGTCCAGCGATGTCCACGAGTGTCTCGGCCATCCAAGACTTTCCCTCCTGATTGGCTGAGACATAGCGGTGCCATTGGCTCCCACTGCTGTCAATCAAAGTCAGCTAGCCAGTCAGATGATAGAGGGGGTGAGATGGGGCCGGGCAGCGGCTCCGTATCTGAATGGACACAGGAAACTGTGACTCGGCTCGGATACCCCAATAGCAAGCTGCTTGCTGTGGGGGCACTCAACCGGAGGGAGGGGCCAAGAGCACTGAAGAGGCACCCGAGAAGAGGAGGATTGGGGCTGCTCTGTGCAAATCCACTGATCAGAGCAGGCAATTATAACATGTTTGTTTTATAGAAAAAAAAAAATGAGACTTAACAATCACTTTAATTCCACAACCACCACTCATATCTGAAGTATCAGTTTAGGGAGTACCAACTCTTTAATGGAAAATATACTGTAAAATATTAATAATAATGGCAGTAATTTACCTGTTTTGTTTGAGTTCATCTTTCTGTCCATACCCTAACCAATCTTAACGCTTCTCTTTTTATTGATTAATTTATATTATCAGATTGTGTGTTTTTACATTTATGTAATGATCATTAATCATTAAGCTTGTTTAAGAGCAAAGACAGTGAACAAGAGTGCTGTAAAAAAAATTTTGATTGAAAGTCTCATGGTTATAAACATATCGTTTCCTAATCCTCCCATAAATGTTTCACAGTAGCCACACTGTCATCATTAGTTAGGATTTAAGCAGCTTAGTTCAAATAACGAGACCTAGATTTTTTGTTTGTTTTTTTCTTTTTTTCAATCTCTAAGGATTTTATTTTGTCACACAATTAGCTGATGGGAGTTTGAGAATTATTGAACTATTATTTCATACCTGCAAAAGATCTGTATTTGCAACACTGAAGAGAAAAACCTTATTTTATTAATTATCTACAAAATGTTTAGGTACACCACTAATCTAGTAGCAAGCATACGACTGTGAAGAAGGATTATTTGGGAGATAGGGTTTAGTTGTTAACAAACACTTAAACCTTTTGTAGTGCCCCCTGACCCCTGGTATTAGGGAGGGCTGACATTTCACCTCAGGGTGCTTAGGCATGGTGGGTGTGGACGGTTGCAGAAAAGATGGGTGCCAGTCACTTTTAAAATGAACAAGGTGAGTTTATTGCTCACAACAACATAAAATGCAGGGAGAGAGGGTTAGGGCACAGGACACTGTTAGGACAGTAAGAGATTTAGCAGACTACAAAAAGCAACCATGTAGACATCAATACAGTACAAGGGCCTTAGGCTTGCACCCAACGTTCTGTATCTACATAGAAACCACTGTCTCCAATAGCAATCAAAAACTCAAAGTACCATGCAGGGTTTGTTTGGATGAGTCCTTCTTCATGCTTTTCCAGCCTCTCCATAGTCCCCTGCTTGCGGAAGAGTAACCTTTGATACTCCACCTCAGAAATCCATCTTTTTCCTTATGTCTCCAGGCAACAACCTGGCTCCCTCTGGCCGAGCCTCCCTCATGCCTCCAGGCAATGAACAGGCTCTCTCCAACCGAGCCTCAAGCACATGGTCAAGATTTAGACACCAGGCCTCATCCAACGCAGCTGTTTTTCTTACATCCACTCCAAACCAAGGTCTGGGTGAGAGGACTGAGATCACCTGACTTCCTCCAAATATGTACTCTCTTCCAGCATGCTCAGTGGCCATGAAACTCCTACTGATTGGCTGAGAGAAATATACATATTCATAACTTAGCTTCAATGCAGCTTATCATACTAATAACACAGGCCACAGTGACACCTATTGACAGATAGGAGGAAGGAACCACAGCTAAACCATGCTTAGGAGAAAACCCAAATGATCACAAAGACTACAAATCAGACAGGTTAGTTACCACCTAGCACACCTAAATTTACTAGTAGTTAGACACGTGGAATTTGTTTTCTTCCAAATTCGTTCTTTATTGAATTTTGACAAATGAGTCAATTCGGAAATATCCGAATTAACGAAAACACGTTTAACGAATTCTTACGATTATTCGGAAATTCGCATATTCGAAAACTGGAAAATTTGGAAATTTCTAAAATTCGGAAGTTCGGAAATTTGAAAATCCGAAAATTTGGAAATTTGAAAATTCAGAAATTTGGATAATTCATAACTTCAGATAAATTCGAATTCATTACGTTCACTAACAGCCAAATTTGAAAGGAAATTCCAATACCTATAATTTAATAGTTAGTTTTTTTTCTTATTTTAGAATTTTCAGATTTTCGAATTTGCAAATTTTCGGATTTTTGAATTTTCTAATTTCAAATTTTCGAATCTTCGAATTTGCGAAAGCCAACAGTCAAAAGTTTACTATATACCAGCATATTACCAGCATATTTATTTAGTCTGGTACATTTGCAACATGAATGCAATGACGCAAATAACAAAATATAAATGCGCTACACTTGTTTTTTTAATGAAGCACAGTTCAAAATGAAGGAGCCAAGAAATCCAGTTAAAAATTGTGTTAGCTGAACTCTAAACAAACAACTAAGAACACTAGAAATTCATATATGCAAACTGTCTTACCTGCAAAAAGATTTGCAATTTTGTTATGCTTTATGATTCAGGCATCCTTGACAGACATCACAAGACGGTCCTGGACACCCAACGTAGTTAAAGTAAACTAAAGGCAACATTTTTTAAAGTTTTGTATAGAGTGATGATGGGTTGGAACATCACTTAGATTTTTTATTGCTGTTTGTCTCCCTGCTAGGGAAATTCACACTTTCTAACTGTCCTGATTACCAATATCACTGAGAATGAAAATGATGGGTAAATCAAAAATGTTGTCACCAGAACATCAATAGCAGGAAACCTTTCAGTGGGGACACTCATTCTGTGACAACTGTCTAAAAGGGTTCTTGCACACATTGGAAAGATATCCTCTCACTTCCTGTTGAGTCTAAAAGACACAAATGGTAAAATAGAAAGTAATATACAGAGGCAAAAAAAAAATATTAAATGGTTTTAACCCTCCCCTACTCTATTAAAAAAAAAAAAAAATGTTGGCTTTAGATGGACTTTAACCACCTCCCACCTGCCGTATAGACAAATGACAGGGGGTGTGTATATCTCTAGCAATACACACCAAACTTAGCATGTGTAGAATGCCTCCTAAGGCTCTGTGCTACCAGCAGATGGATTGGGGACAGTAAAAGAAGGGGGTGATTAGAGAAGACGGGATCAAACAGCCTTTTTACACAATGCGGAGGATAAACCCCTGATTTTACTGTTGCAGGTTTAGTAACATTTTAATATCATATACTAACCCTCAATTTTTCTATCCTCCTCAATAGGTTCTTTTAAGGTGGCATAGTGGCCTTAATAACAAAAGATGAAGCAGATGTTTTTGTAATGCTTTACTGAACAGCTTTTGCCGATAACACAACTTACTTTAATCATAAAGTCACTGAGATCAGTTGTATCATCTTTATTCCCTCAAGGTGCTGCGCCCACACAGAAAGATACAGGTGGCATGGCATACTGCTATACAATCAGAGAGGCTGCAATCCAGCACTTGGCTCGTCCTTAGCTTCCACTTATTTCATCTGAAAGGATTTAAACTAGGGAATACAAGAGGAGTGTTTGACCCTGTTTTTATGTTATGTTGTCTATAGTTGCTGTCTGATTTTATATTACTACACATGCTTTCATGCATCTAAAAAATGTTCCTCAGTTGATGGACCTAAAAGCTATGTTTATTAATGATCAAATAGAAAAGGTGCAACAGATACATATAGGGGACCTATTAAGAGATAAACAAATAGGAAATTATTATAGTAAATATGCCATTGCCATGATTATGGAGTATAAATTACAGCACAAAGGTGTAGAAAACATAATTAAAAGACACTGGTCCATATTAAAAACATTTGAGGAGTCTGCTTCCTGATAAAACAAAATGTATTTATAGAAGAACACCAACATTGAAAAACCATCTAGTGATAAATGAAGTGAATCCCCCCATGGGGAAAACTTTGTCATTCTTTGAAGTAAAGGATCTTTTATGCCTGTGAAAGGTGTTTTGGCTGCAGTAGAGTAAGGAATTATATGAGAAGGAGGACATTGTTTAAATCCCATGCACCCTTTTTTCAAATAAATACAGCCAAGGGTCCGATCAGAATCTGCCTATCAACACATCCCATAAACTCATTGACAAATAACAGCTTTCGACCTATGAAGCCAAAGAGAAACCAAGGACTTTTTCGTGTTATCTGTTAAAAAAGGCAAACATGCATCAAATAAAAACAGATTTTTTTAATGTCAATCCAACCCAACATAAGTTGATTAATGCTAAAACCCAAAACCAACAAAGTATTTTAAAAACATCTACTTATTATTGCAAAATTAACCAAAACCCCCATTGTTCATAGCCCCGTATATACAACGCATATACAAAAATATATATTGCATCTAGCTCTGGAACAAGCCACAATATTAGTCCACTGGATGTATAATAGTTGAATATAATGCATAAAATGTAATATAATCCAAACAAATGTTGGCTGTGGAGGGAATACAATATCCCAATGCATTTCACAGATGTGCTTCTTCAGGAAGAGAAGGGCACACAGAGAATGGTATATTTCTTGCATAAAAATACTGTACATGGACTTTGGCCAGAAGGTGAGGGGAGAGGCGGCACACAGCAGGCATAAAATCCGCATCCACAAAGGGCCAACAAACACAATCACAATTTGTGGGAAAGTGAGCCCTCAACGGGAAGATATTTAAAATATTTTTGTAATTCCCCTAATACTGGCAGGTAAGGTAAAGGTAAGGTAAAAAACATTCCATGATCAGCTTCCCCTAGCCCCTCCTGAATAATTACCTGGCTTCTTTTCCCCGAGAGCAGCATTGCTGGTCTCTCTCTCTCCTTATGGGACACAGAGGCCAATACAATTCTGTAAAGAGAGTGGAGTGGGCTTGGGCCATGCTCTGTGTGTCACAATCTAGCTCAGGAGAAAGCCCACAAATGCGCCCCCATAGCAAGTAGCTTGGTGGAGCACACAGAAGAGGAAGTGCCAGTGGGGGACCCCAGAAGAGGAGGTTCGGGCTCCTCTGTGCAATACTTATGCACAGAGCAGGTTTGACATGTTCATTATTTTAAGAAAAAACAATAGGAGCTTTTAAAACAACTTTAATGATTTTTAACAGTAAAGATTATGGTAGTATGCACTATATAATCAGAACACTAGATAGAGCTGAGTATAATATGTATCAATGGAACATGATATCAAAAACCCTATGTATTTTTTATTTGCAAATGTTTTAAATTTATTAACAGCAGCTACCAGCAAAGCCACACAATTAAACTGAACATAAAATGTACAGCCACAAATACATAAGTGTTCATTGGGTGAGCAAAATGGTCTTGCCAAATAACAAGCGCCAATTAAACAACATGGGATCAGTCAATCGAATGATCATGAAATCATTGCATAAATTGAAGTATGAAATGAGAGGAAACTGTTGATTTTATTTCTCATATGAGATAAAAGGAGCTTAGAAAAGTGTACAGAAAAGCAGGAAAAGAGGAGGGGAAAAAAAAGAATATATATATATATATATATATATTTATATTTACAGTATATACAGTGGATATAAAAAGTCTACACGCCCCTGTTAAAATGTAAGGTTTCTGTGATGTAAAAAAATGAGACAAAGATAAATCATTTCAAATTTTCTTCCACCTTTAATGTCACCTATAAACTGTGCAACTCAGTTGAACAACAAACTGAAATCTTTTAGGTGGAGGGAAGTAAAAATAAAAAAACAAAATAATATGGTTACATAAGTGTGCACACCCTTACACTAAAACTTTGTTGAAGCATCTTTCGATTTTATTACAGCACTCAGTCTTTTTGGGTATGAGTCTATCAGCATGGCACATCTTGACTTGGCAATATTTGCCCACGCTTCTTTGCAAAAACACTCCAAATTTGTCAGATTACGAGGGCATCGCCTGTGCACAGCCCTCTTCAGATCACCCCAAAGATTTTCAATGGGATTCAGGTCTGGGCTCTGGCTGGGCCATTCCAAAACTTTAATCTTCTTCTGGTGAAGCCATGCCTTTGTTGATTTAGATGTATGTTTTGTGTCGTTCTAATGCTGAAAGATGAAGTTCCCCTTCATGTTCAGCTTTCTAGCAGAAGCCTGAAGGTTTTGTGCCAATATTGACTGGTATTTGGAACTGGTCATAATTCCCTCTACCTTGACTAAGGCCCCTGTTTCAGCTGAAGAAAAACAGCCCCAAAGCATGATGCTGCTGCCACCACCATGATTCACTTTGGGTATTGTGTTCTTTTGGTTATGTGCAATGTTGTTTTTGCTCCAAACCTATCTTTTGGAATTATAGCCAAAAAAGTTCAACCTTGGTTTCATCAGACCATATTTTCCCACATGTTTTTGGGAGACTTCAGATGTGTTTTTGCAAAATTTAGCCGGGCTTGGATGTTTTTCTTCGTAAGAAAAGGCTTCCATCTTGCCACTCTACTCCATAGCCCAGACATATGAAGAATATGGGGGATTGTTGTCACATGTACCACAACACGTTGCCAGATATTCCTGCAGCTCTTTAAAGTGGTTGTACACACTGTACAACCACTTTTACCTACAGTGCTCTTTCTAATAAGGGTCATGCAACTCCGGACAGTCACAGAGCCAGAGTTTGCAGCCCCAGAAGGAAGAGGGGTGAAGATGGACGCTCGCTGCTAGTGGGGACAGTGGTGACATTGCAGGCTTCGGTTTCAGGTAAGTGATACATAATGGGCTATGCGATGCATAGTAGCCCATTATGCTTTACCTTTGCAGGGAAATAAAGAGGAAGTAAAACCCACCAGGGTTTGCTTCCTCTTTAATGTTGCCATAGGCCTCTTGGCAGCCTCCCTGACCAGTTTTCTTCTCGTCTTTTCATCAATTTTGGAAGGACGGCCAGTTCTTGGTAATGTCACTGTTGTGCCATATTTTCTCCACTTGATAATGACTGTCTGCACTGTGTTCCATGGTATATCTAATGCCTTGGAAATTCTTTTGTAACCTTCTCCTGACTGATACCTTTTAACAATGAGATCCCTCTGATGCTTTGTAAGCTCTCTGTGGACCATGCCTTTTGCTGTAGGATGCGACTAAGAAAAAGTCAGGAAAGACCTACTAGAACAGCTGAACTTTATTTGGGGTTAATCAGAGGCACTCTAAATGATGGCAGGTGTGTAATGACTTCTATTTAACATCAGTTTGAATGTGATTGCTTAATTCTGAACACAGCTACAACCCCAGTTATAAGAGGGTGTGCACACTTATGCAACCACATTATTTTATTTTTTTATGTTTACTTCCTCTCCCTTAAAGATTTCAGTTTGTTTTTCAATTGAGTTGTACAGTTTATAGGTCACATTAAAGGTGGAAAAAGTTCTAAAAATTATTTATCTTTTTTTTACATCACAGAAACCTGACATTTTAACAGGGGTGTGTAGACTTTTTATATCCATATATATATATATATATATATATATATATATATATATATATATATATATATATATACACACACATAAATTGACATGTCCAGGGTGGAAGGATCGCATACACTTATGAACCAATGGGATTCAGTTCAAGAAGAAATTTTCCCTCCTCTAAGTAAATGAACATAATCCATAAAGTCCAGGTTTTAAAATACACCTCTCAGGTGTCAGCACAGGATCCTCGATTTGATTCAGTTCCTCAACTTTGTGAAGCCAGAGTCCAATGGATGGAGGTTACAAATCCTTCCATCTACAAGGAATACAAGATTTGGAAGCATTGAGAAGGTGCCGTAAAATAGATCTCTTGTAATTTTTGTAGGCATGTTCGAAACATGGAGAAGGAAAAAAGCCAAGTCATCTGGTACAGGATAATCAGTAAACTTTTGGACTATCCGACGGACTCCTGCCCAATAATGTCTGAGTTTAAAGCAGGACCAAAAGATATGCAGGAGTGTCCCCCGCTCCTCTTGGCACCACCAGCATCAGTCAGTAGTGGCAGGAAATATTTGTGCAGAATTGTGGGTGTGCGATACCATCTCAGGATTTTGAAATGATTCTTCTGGACTCTTCTGCAATTGGACGATTTTAAGGCGAACCGAACTATGTTGGCACTTGGTTCCGTCATAAAAGCTCTTTTTAGATCAGATTCCCATTTCTCAAGGGAAGGCAGTGAAAAGTTATCTGGTGACAATATTAAGAGGGAATAGAGCTTAGACAGAGCATGCGTTAGGGCACCTCGGTCCATACAGTATTCTTCCAGGGTAGTCAATTAACATTGAAAAGTCCTCGGTGAGAGAAGATAACAGAAAAAATTGTGGCTTTGTAAGGCCATCCAAAAATCCAGACAATAAACTCTCGTCGGGTCCATTAATGTCTGTATGGATGGCCAGGAACCAGCCATCAAGAAGTGGGATACCTGGAAGCAGCCGGAAATAAGAAGAATCCAAAAAGGACCCTCTTGAAGACCTGGTTAGATGCATGGATTCCCTAAGGTTGGGAACAGTGGAGACATTCCCAGAGCTAAAGAAGTGGCAGAAAAGAGTGTGGAGCATGCAGGTAACATCGGGCCTATTAGAGGCCTATTAGAGGGTGCGGTATTTGGCTTTGAGCCTGTTCACTTCGTGGCCACAATTAATTTCTGTGTGGCGGCACCAGTCTATCTACCTGCCCAATTGGGTCACCTGGTAGTACTTGTGAAGGTCCGGTACAGCAAGTCCCTCGTATTGTTTAGGTAAAGAGAGTAAACAGCGGCGGATCCTGGGCAATCTGCATGCCCAGATGAAATCAGCAAAAAGAGCATGAGCCTGTTTAAAATAAGTATGAGAGATAGCAATAGGTAGGGCCTAAGATAAATACAGAAATGTTTATTTATATTGCAGTGCCCAGACCAGGAATGGAGACTGCAGAGCCACGCATCCAGAGCCTGTGTCTTGCACAGGAGTGGAGGGAAGTTAAGATCAAACATGCAAGACAAGTGCAGAGGTATATATGTGCCCAAGTATTTCAAAGCCTTGGTGGTCCATTAAAATGCAAAGTTTGATTATAAAGTGGCAATAAGCGATTGCGGCATTGCAACCTCATCGCCCTTTCAATTTAAGAAAATGAATCTTAAGGTTGGATAAGGCTCCATAAATTTCAAACTCATGAAGAACATTACAACAACTAGTAATGATAAGTACTGGCCTTAGTCACTGAGCTCTGATCCCCTAAAGAAGTCACGTGACCCTAAAGCATAGCGTGGAACAGTGACATCATCTTGCTGTCCAGGAAGTGAGCAGGCTGACCGCTGAGTTTTTCTTAAGGTGACATATACCTATGACATACCATTGTTTACCAGAATAGTGTACAAATGTGAGTGTATTTTATAAATAAACATTTTATTTTGAGGGTTGGTGGAGGCATAAAAAGATGAATGCTTGAACCACTGCCCTTAAAATGGAAAATGCTGTTTGGCTTAAACTAGCATGGGTGAAAGGAGGAAGTCCTGAGTGTGGAAAGGAGGACACCAATGAATTTCCAAGAGTGGAAATTGGAGTGGATCACAGCAAACTATTGGAACACAATTTTAGAACTGCCTTTATTAAAGTGCACTTGTATTTTCACTCTTATAATACACTTTTTGAGATGACATCTAAGGATTGATAAGGATATAATAGATGTTTGCTTTGGGGTTTAATCCCAGTTTAAAGACAAAAAGCAAGTAATAATGTAATATGTATAGGCTGTTGCATAGCATTTAACCTATATCAGTACTAGGAGAAATGTCAGAGAGTATAGTGAATGGTGAGCTGTGTCAGAGAACAAAGTGCTTGCAGGTGCAACTGGTATCCAGCAGGTGACCTGTGAAATCATTGATGTGGGCAGACTGGCATTATGGTAACATGGCATGCACATATGTAAAGCAGGAATGATGAACAAGACTGCAGGATATGGATTTTCACATGCCCCCTTTACAGTCTGTATTAAACATAATATGGATTATATTTATAGAGCTGTAAAAAAAAGTGGCTTTATGTTGAGGTAATTTGCTAGATGATGCATTTAAAATAGGTTTTGGAAGTGCTTACCATGCGTTAACACAGCATACCTATTGAATTGTGTAGAGGAAAAGGCATAGCAATAATAAACATTGCTCCACATGAGCCAATTTAATATTAGACCATTGCATTTCCAAATCAATCAAAAGTACTTCACATCTGCAAGCTATAAGCAAAACAGGAATGCGTGTGTACCACTCTAACTGTTATTCATTTTTTTTTTTTAATACACACTTTAACAAAAAGCAATAGCTTCCCTCCTTTGCCGGAAATGTAAGTATGTGACAGGTAGGTTGGTATTTATTTTAAATGACAGCCCCCCCTCCCCATCTTGATCTAAGCCTATATGGTCTTTATCATTAGGGGTACTTTAAGAAAGCTCCTCAAATAGGGCAACAATGCTCACTCTCCATACTGTACCTGTTGAGTAGCAGCACTTTAGCCCTAGGACAGGACAACAGAACACCTTCCCTCTTCTCCAAAACATATAGGGGGGTTGTTCTGCAGTGTCAGAACACTACCTGTCAGAACACAATAGCAAAGCAGGGGAGATCGATGTACTAACGTTGGATATTTAGTACAGCTGCTCCTTCGGAGATGCCAGGTCATTTTTGTTCAATCCGGCGGGTTAAAGGGAAAAAAAATAGCAGCGTGTACCAGGCCTAAGGGAGAGTTACAACCCCTGTCAGTTTTTTTTGTCATCTGTGTTCTACTGAGGAGAGTTACCTTCAATTCCTGTCCCATAGCCAAAACAGGTTAGAGGAAATCTCTAATCCTAGTTCTAATCCTTTTCCAAAACTATAAAAAAGTTTGCCTTTAGTTAAAGTGGTTGGTTGTTAAGCCACTCTAACAAGTATGCACCATCCACGCTGTCTCCTTATACAGTGTCCCCCTCTGTGTGAGATTTATAAAAAAACAAATGCTGTAAATACCTCATGTAAGGGCCGATATCCACGATCACATGACCAGCCAGGCCTCTCCTTTCCTCCTCTGTCAGATGCAGTGGGAGGGGCCGAGATTCCCCCGCTGACTTTACTCAGGAGGAGAGGAGGAAGGGAGGAGGAGAGGAGGAGAGACCCGGACGGTCATGTGATCGTGAATCTCGGCTCTTACATGAGGTATTTACAGCATTTATTTTTATAAATCACACACCCTGGGGGACTCTGCATAAGGAGACAGCGCTGATGGTGCATACAAATTACAGTTATTTAAGCAGCAGGAGCAGAGGGAGCAGCACTATCACGAGCTGACAGGCAGGGAGGGGGAGAGCACAAAGGAGACAGAAAGCAGGGCTGCAGGTGATGGAGGCACGTAAACTGACCACTATGTCAGGGCTCAGCAGCCATGATACACCGTGGTCAGTTTACATAGTGGAGGGCAGAAACGGGCAGGATCAGCCAGGTTTTTTAGGTGTCACAGGTGGCCAAATGACACAGGACAGGCACTGTGTTATATATCATGCTTTAAAGGTGTAAGATACATTTTTTTGGGGGGGGGGGGGTTAACAAACGCTTTAAGCTTTAAGGATTGGAAAACTACAATATACTACAATTTTGTTATTGGGTTTAGATATTCTTTAAATTGAGCTTGCTGCTAATGGTTTTATTAGGAAGGATCTCACAAGGGCTGTCTTTTTTCCAGAAAAGATGGAAACCTAAGAGTTAGGGCATGTAGTATGGTTCTGTGTCTGAAGTTTTCCCTCAAACTATATGGCCATAGTATGTGATCCAGTAAATTTTATTCAGGTGTTTTCATTGACAGTACCTGTTAATATTAAAGTCTTAAAGACATTTTACAACTAGTAAGAAAGGCACATAGTCACAGTACCTCGTTTTTATGCAGAGGTTCCCAATAGTCCAGGTAAAAAAGGGGAGGGGGGGGGGTTAAGTGTAGCGGCTGGATGTGTATGTATGGTATACACAGCAGGGCATGTGGAATTGTCAGGGCTGCCACCGAAGAGGCCTGAAGCCAGGTCCAATAAAAGCTGGAGGAAAAAGACAAGGAGAGGGGCGCCTCTGAGTATGTATCATATAAACATTTATTAATAAAAACAATATCCACTCACATCTAGGCAAGGAGTGTTGCATTCAGGTAGATCTCAGCAGATGGAGGGCCGGTGGGACTACAGGTCGCAGGAGTTTCACCCAGAAGCTGTCGTCCTTCTCATGTCCTGGAGGGAGTAAATGAGGCAGATGGATGCAGCAGGTGAGGTTTGTTTCCTTACGGTGGTCCTCCAGTGGGGTGGTAGCATCAATCCAAAGGGGAGAGTCAGATGGATGTCACTCCTATCAGTGTTCAACAAGTGGGTTCCAGGTGGTACAGGGGGGGGAGGGGGTAGGGGGGAGAAAAAAACAAAGTCTCTATAGCAAATAAAGTGATGGAGAAGGGAAAGAAGGGAAAGGGATGGTTGGTGTGGAGACGTTTGTGCCCTGTAGCCTGCTGTAGGGAATGTGCAGCCCAGTTCATAGACAGAATGGTGTTTCAGGCACGGCCGTGTCTCTGATGTGGGAACGAGGCTTGCACCGCAAACAGTGCTAGGCGCCGGGGCGTGACGTCATATCTCTGCGATGCGTTTCTGAGCTTACAGCGCTATAGGTGGTCTGTATAGCGGCGCTCCTTTCTCAAGCAAGGGGGACCCCTTGCTTGAGAAAGGAGCGCCGCTATACAGACCACCTATAGCGCTGTAAGCTCAGAAACGCGTCGCAGAGATATGACGTCACGCCCCGGCGCCTAGCACTGTTTGCGGTGCAAGCCTCGTTCCCACATCAGAGACACGGCCGTGCCTGAAACACCATTTTGTCTATGAACTGGGCTGCACATTCCCTACAGCAGGCTACAGGGCACAAACGTCTCCACACCAACCATCCCTTTCCCTTCTCCATCACTTTATTTGCTATAGAGACTTTGTTTTTTTCTCCCCCCTACCCCCTCCCCCCCCTGTACCACCTGGAACCCACTTGTTGAACACTGAGAGGAGTGACATCCATCTGACTCTCCCCTTTGGATTGATGCTACCACCCCACTGGAGGACCACCGTAAGGAAACAAACCTCACCTGCTGCATCCATCTGCCTCATTTACTCCCTCCAGGACATGAGAAGGACGACAGCTTCTGGGTGAAACTCCTGCGACCTGTAGTCCCACCGGCCCTCCATCTGCTGAGATCTACCTGAATGCAACACTCCTTGCCTAGATGTGAGTGGATATTGTTTTTATTAATAAATGTTTATATCATACATACTCAGAGGCGCCCCTCTCCTTGTCTTTAAAGACATTTTAGGCACTTTTGTTGCTCCTCTGTGTACAAAGCCAGTCCATAAAAACATAGTTTGATACATTTTGCATGGCTGAACTTGAGTCTATTGAACAACTAAGGGATGAAGTGGAAGACTGACTCTGAGTCAGGTCTTCTCATCCAGCATGAACATTCCAAAATACACACTTCAAAATCCTGTGGAAGGCTTTTCCAAAAGTGGAGGCTTTTTGGGCTCCACTTCAATGCCCATGGCTTTGTAATAGTGGTTCATGAAGTAATTGAATTACATAACATTACAATTATATATATAGTGCAAAGCTGAGCATTATGGAACTCTCTGCAAAAAAGATAAATAAAGCGGGGCTAAAAGCTGCAATGATTGCATGCATATATTTTTTTATACATATATTATTCAGAAAATAGATATTTTACATATTTTTGTGCATATATGCTCTTTCCTCAATATACATGAACTTATATCATATGTTTTAGTCCATTTATTTTACCAGAAGTGATACTAATTATAGATTGGTAAAATACATTTGTTTCCAGATATTTATGTGTCATTCCATTTAGTATGAATGCCAAGGACTGGTAATTAAAGCTTAGTGTAAATGTGATATGTGTTATGTACTAATTAAAAGATTTCCTCTTTGCATAGCTGGGACCCACACATGTTTCAGCAATATGCCCAGTTTTTTTTTAATATATTATAACAGGATATGAAAAATAAGGTATTATTAGGGTATTCATAATGGCTAAGGATGAGCTGAATATACCCTAGGTTTGGTTTGAGGTGGGTTTGCAGAACATGACTAAAGTTTGGGTGCTAAATCCAAACACAATTAAAGTTAATAGTAGTAGACTGTTGAAAAACAGCAATACAACAGTGACACAATGGTTTGCCAGGGTAAACAATTTACAATGTCTCCAACAATTGACCTCAGGTGGTTCTATTGGGGCCTATTTTGCTTCTCTGATGAATACCTCCAACACACATGGAGAGAATACCTGCATAACTCCTTTATGTATGATGGGACATATCCCGCCCTGGCAGCTCCCCTTTGGACCCTTTTTCCCAACCCCCTCCCTACTCTCCCGTTACCCCAACCCCCCATGGAGCCCCCCTTTTTTTTATTTATTCTTTTTTTCTATTCTCCTTATTTTCTGTCCTTTTCCACACTTTATCTCTCTACTTTCCTGCTTTCTGTCTACATCCTAGCCTTTTCCCATTGTTAAATTAAAAATTGGGCTTGCATCGATACCCCTATATGACTTACGAAATGTTTCCCCTGTAAGAAACAGATCCTTTAGTTCTAGTTATGGTCTCCCAAGATGATGTTTTATCACCTTGGACCTCATATAATCTGTAATGGTACATACCATTATGGTTACTGGATACTTTGTTGTTGCATTTTACACTACCGTATAATGTCCATCTGTAATCACAAACCACAATATTTCTTGTCAATATGTGTATTTTGGATGCAAACCTTCAAGTAAAGAATAAAAAAAAACAAAAAAAACCCAGCAATGACCTTTTTGTGGGCTTTTAGGAAAGTGATTGTCAAACACATGCATGGGGTATAACCCAGGTAGCAAGCAATTGAGCTGCAAGTTTGATTTGCTAAGCTATTGCTAGACTTGCCAGGCTTCACAGGTTAGTTGCACAATTGCAGCCAGTTTGCATTGTGTGACTCCAGATCAACTTTCATTACAAACATTTTGCAAGTCTGCTGCAAGTTCTGGTTCAGTCATGTTGTGCAATAGTTATCCCACCTTGTCCTTTCTTTCTGATGCTGGCTGTGTTATTGAGCCAGAACATGCAGAAGAGTTGGTGGAGTGGATAACAAAGCTGTCCTCATCCTCCTCATCCTCTGTCACCCAGGCCCAGAGTAGTTTGCTTTCCAGTGCAGCTGCAAAGCAGCCTATTCCACCGGCTCCTTGTCCACAGTGACTCTTTCAGTAGCCCCACCATGCACGGAGGAGTTCCCAGAATTATTCAACCACAGTGTTGGGTACATGCTGCTGGAGGATGCGCAGCGATTAGATGGCTCCGATGTTGGTTCCCAGGTTGAGGAAGGGAGTAACGTGAGCCTAGAGAGAGGGGGTGCCCAAGAAGGATAAGAAACTGGCAGCCATGTTCCCCCAGCTGCAGCATACTTCCAAGTTTTCTCCAGTGACGAGGAGGGAGGGGATGATGAGGTCACTGACTGTACTTGGGTGCATGAGAGACAAGAGAAGGAGGAGAAGGCACAACTATAACAAGGCAGGATGTCCTCTGGGGGGCAGTTTAAGGGCATCCACCCTATAGCATCACACCGCAGAGCTCTGCAGGTGCAAGGTGCTGCTGACTTTTAAAAGTTCCTTAGTGTGGGCCTTTCAACACGTGTGCAGCAGATGACAATGTTGCTGTTTGCAACCTATGTCTGATGTGGATCCAGCGTGGCCAGAACAGCAGCCGCTTGGGCAACACATGCTTGACCAGACATATGACGACCTGCCATGCAGTCCATTGGCAAAAGCACTTGAAAGACCCATATTAAAGAAAAAGGCGGACTTCTCCTTGCTCCTCATCTGGGATCTCCAACCCTACTATACCTCCAGTCCTCTCAAAAACCTGCACTGAGAGGAATGAAGGTATAGAAATAGGTGTCCCAAGTACTTGCAGCCAATCTGCTAGCAGTACACTACCATCAGATTTTAGCAGGCAAGTTTCCCTACCCCAGTTGCTGAACCGTAAAAAGAAATTTGGTCCCAGCCATCCACATGCTCAGCATCTAAATGCTAGCTTGGCCAAATTACTAGCACTGCGACTGCTGCCCTTTCAGCTGCAAGACTCTGCCCCCTTTTGTGAATTTGTGGAATGTGCTGCACCTCAGTGGCAGGTTCCAAAATGCCATTTCTTTTCACAGAAGGCCATTCCGTCTCTCTACATTCTGTGTCTCTGCATGTGGAAGGCAATGTTTTGGCCTCGTTGGACAGGGCGGTCAGCAGTAAGGTGCATATTACTGCTCACTCATGGTCCAGCAGGCATGGGTAGCTATGGCCTCTTCTGCAGATTTGTCCCCTAAACCAGCGGTTCTCCGTAAACTTTCAAGGGGCTACGCAAGCAGTCAGGCTTAAAGATGCCATGCGGTCCTTGAGCTGGTCTGCCTAGGGGACAGGAGCCACACTGGGGCAGAGATTCTGTCAGCTATGCAGGGGCAGGCTCAGAGGTGGTTGACGCCACACCAGCTTCAGCCAGGAATGGTTGTATGCGACAATGGCACCAACCATCCCTCCTCCCTCCGACAGGGACACTTGACCCATGTTCCATGTTTGGCACATGTCCTCAATTTTTTGGTTCAGCGGTTCTTGAGCAGGTACCCAGGCTTACAGGATCTCCTGAGGCAGGCCAGAAAAGTCTGTGGTCATTTCTGCTGGTCATACAATGCCAGTGCTCGGCGGGCTGACATTCAAAGGGAACGCAACCTGCCCAGCAACCGCCTCCTCAGGTGGAACTCAATGTTGGCAATGCTAAAGCGGCTGCACACACAGCAGAGGGCCATCAATGAGTACCTGTGTGTGAGTATAGCACCAGACATTTCTGTCACCATTTAAGGAGTCCACAAGGATGGTGAGCAGCGACAATGCATGCATCAGTGATACTCTCCCTCTAGTCTTCCTGTTGGAGCACACGCTTTGTGGAATCACGGACAGGGCACTTGAGGCAGAACAGCGTGAGGAAGGCCCCCTTTATCCAGATAGCATTCCTGCGGGCCCTCTAAACACACAGGAAGAAGAGGAGGAGGATTGTGTCAGCATGGATGTAGAGGATAACAATCAGCAGCAGTCTTTAAGGGATGGTTTTAAGTCCCCAGAAACCCAAGGAGTTGTACGTGGCTGGGAGGTGGTAGTTACAGATCATGTGATCCAGAGGCAACCCTTCTTGATCCACGTTACAAGTGTAAGGTTGTAGAACTCATCCTGCCTTTGCAGAGGGAGTAGAGGATGTAACATCTTCAGGAGGCCTTGAAGAAAGGTTTGTGCAATGCATTTCCAGACCCTGGGAGGTTACAATTTCCTGGTGCTGGACAACGTGTTGCTGAGGCTTCGTTCAGTCAGAGGAAGAGCTGTGTAGAAGGTGGCCGGCTGACTGATGCCTTTAAACAAATTTTCAGTCCTCAGCGCCAAGGTCTGATCGGTTCAAGCAACCATCGCCAGTCTGAAAATGTTTGAATAGGTATGTATAAAATCTGTAAAATGTATTCATCTTCACTCTATAAAAAATAAGCCAATGTTTCGGGCAAATTGTAATCTGGATTGTTCTCTCCATCATAAATTGGGGCCTTGACAATGAGGGCTTCAAAGTTGTGTAGCAAATATGTATGCCATTTCCATCTTTAGTAGACAAAACAACTGCACTAATATTTAATTTTCCTGGTGTAAAATGCATGCCTGATCTATCCCTCCAAATTTGCCAACTATTAGTTGTGTTTCCAAGCTGTATGTTTTTTTCTATCCTCAGTGTGTAAAAACCCCATATTTCCTAAAACGAAATGTTTGCTCAATAGCTCATAGATTGTGACCTGTCTAAATAGGCTTTTTAGCTGCGGTGCAAACCTGTATGCTTTTTCCATAGTTAGTCAGTGTCCAAAAAGACACTAATATTTATTTTTTACCAATGCCAAATCCTGCTCCCAGAAATGTCATCATATTTGAACAGGCTTTGTAGCTGTGGTGCAAACCTGTATGCTATTTCCATAACTAGTCTCCAAAAAAGACAACATTTTTTTAAATGAATGCTAAATGCAAATTTTTCTCATAAATTATGACCTGACCATACAAGCTCAATAACTGTGCTGCCAAACTGTGACGTTTTATCCATCTTTAGGCTTCAATAAAAGACACAAATTTTAGATTTCAAGGTGCATTTTGATTTTGCTTTCTACTTACAAAAATTGTGGCCTATCTGGTAAAGATGTTAAAGATGTTCTTCAAAACTTCCACTTTTCAGTCTTTGGACTTAGAAAGTATCTCTAAATGTTATTTTTTTACATGTAATCTGTCTGCTCTGTCCCTTAAACAGAAAATGTCTTCCGCCATTCGGCCTATGTATACCCGGCTTAATTTATATATTTATATTTTAGGAGACTCAAACCTGCGTAGCCTCTGTGTCCTACATTGTGGCCTAGTAGAAGCATACAACCTGATTTGTGTCTGTACAATATTTCTGGCTCTTGACTGTGACATAAGAAACCATTTTTTTTAAAATCTAAATAAAATATTTCTCATCTCTTCTAACATAGTGGACAAATACAAATGCTTGGGCAACAAGTCTCTACAATATTTTTTAGAGCTGCTGTGCTTGGAATATCTAATTGTTTTTTTCTTGGAAAAAAAATGACACTTCTTTCCTCTATTCATTACTGCCTTAGGCCCCAATCAAACTGCTTGCATGCTTGGCAGCTGCTGTGTAAAGCTACTTTTTCCTGTGTCTCTGAAACATGGCATTATGATTTTGTTTCTTCTTTGGAATGACAACTGCTTCACGCCTACAATGTGAGTTTGTGGTTTGGGACAGTTTAAATGCACTCTTGGTTGACATTGTATACACAATACAGTGTGTTACTGAATAGACAATTACAACAAGCTATGCTCTATGACTTGTTTTGCATCTGTTTAGCAATTTATATGGTGTTCATAGCTTTAGCTTTTTTGTTTTTTTTATATATGTTTTGCTGTATTGCATCTGCTGCTTTCAACACTCAACTAACTACATAAAGAGGAAGTAAACCCTGGTGCGTTTTACTTCCTTCCTCTGACCCTGCATAGTAAAATGGACTCCGGCTCCGTGACTGGCCGGAGCCACATGACGTCACTGCCGCACATGCGCCGATGACCCACCTCTTCTAAGAAGGAATCAACGCAGGTCGGATCAAGTGCCTCGAGGCGATTCAGTTCGCAGTTGCAGCCCTATACAAATCATTCATTCATTCATGCGCGTGGGAACAACCAGTCATGGCAACCGCTCAGGAAGAAACGTCACGAAGGGCTGTTTCTTGACAGCACATGCGCCGATGACATCATCGGCGCAAAACACAGTAAATTTTTCATAAACAGCGCTTGTTTAGGAGATATTTACAGTACCTATAGGTAAGCCTTATTCTAGGCTTACCTATAGGTACAACTTACTCATGGAGGTTTACAAGCACTTTAACGACCAAGCCTATTTTTGACACCTGTTGTTTACAAGTTAAAATCATTTTTTTTTGCTAGAAAATACTTAGAACCCCAAAACATTATTATTATTTTTTTTTTGACACCCTAGAGAATAAAATGTCATTGCAATACTTTATGTCACACCGTATTTGCGCAGTGGTCTTACAAACACAATTTTTTTGGAAAAAAACATTTGAATTAAAAAATAAGAACACAGTAAAGTTAGCCCAACTTTTTTCTATATTGTGAAAGATGATGTTACACCGAGTAAATTGACATCCAACATGTCATGCTTCAAAATTGAGCCCGCTCGTGGAATGGCGACAAACTTTGGCAGGTTACCAGTTTTGAGTTACAGAGGGGGTCTTGTGCTAGAATTATTGCTCTCGCTCTATCGATTGCAGCAATACCTCATACATGAACACCGTTTTCATATGTGGGCGCGACTTACATATGCGTTCGCTTCTGCGTGCGACCTTGGAGGGGCGGAGTGCTTTAATTATTTTGTTTTTATTTATTTTACTTCTTATTTTTTATTTTTAAACAGTCCTTTAAAAAAAAAATTGGGGATCACTTTTATTCCTATTACAAGGAATGTAAACATCCCTTGTAGTAGAAAAAAAGCATGACAGGACCTCTTTAATGTGAGATCTGGTGTCAAAATGACCTCAGATCTCACATTTACACTTAAAAGCAATAAAACAAAAAAAAATAAAAAAAATTTCAATAAAAAAAAAATTGTCCCTTTAAGGCCATTGGGCAGAACTAGTGACATTTGACATCACTGCCATCATCCAATGGTATAGACTCGACTTGCCAAGCAGGGGAAAGGATTGGATCATCTTCGTTGATACCAATTGATCCGGTAAGCGACAGAGACGACCGGGACGCGGCGGGAGGGGGGTGCACCTCTCCCGCCGCAGATAAAAGTGGTCTTGTGGCGAATCCGCTGTGGAGACCACTTTTATCTCAAAGCGGACCGCTCACCATTGAAGAAAATACCGGCGTTATGACAGCTATCTGCTGCTATAACAACAGTATTTAACATCAAAAGGCCGACGTATATCGACAGCGGGCGGTCCGGAAGTGGTTGTAAACCTCAGACATGAAATATGAACAAAGAATATCCCTCTTTAGTGTGTACTTGCCTTAATTAAGAGCACTAAGTGTAATTTCTGTCTGCTGCTTCATTCCTCTGCTATCAGCATGAATCACTTCTAACAAGTTTTCTTGAAACCAAGAGAAAAATGGTGACAGGGGAGGGATCTCCAGGTGATTCACAGCCTCAGCTCTGTTCTTGTGTGTTGTGTGAAGGAGGTGTGTGCCTTCCATCCAATCAGCTGTCAAGAGCTCTCCTTGCTGAGCTCTGTGGAGTATAATTTAAGCTCTTTACCTGCTTTTTCTGAATGTTCAGGCAAGCTTTATAAATTCTGCATTTTGAACGGCTGTACAGAAGAGATCGCAGAAGATAAACAGGTACAACTATTGTAGTAGGATAAGTGTCATCTCTGTGTATCACCTGAGGTCAGTCACTTTAAGGGTTTACAACTACCTTAATGTTTATTTCTGCTGCACACAAAATAAAAATCTGTTATTTTGTAAAAACTGTCTACTACAATTGCCTTTTGGGGAGGAAATCAATAATATTGTCTTGCTTCTGCTATATGTAAACCAAGCAATTATAGTAAAGGAATATGCATTCAATTTATGAGGTTCCAAAATATGGTGTCCCAGAGAGTCATGACATTCTGCAATTACATGTACAACTTTAAGACATCCCCCAAGCATGATATTTAAAGGAATTGCATAATGTTTAGGCTGTCCTGTGAGCTACCCTAAAATGGCCTCTTCCAACAATTATTTTTAAGTTTTTTTTTCTTTGGCACATGTCCTCCTGGCCATGTCTTTCCTCCCATGCCCTTTTTTGTCAATCCACTGACATTTTGCTTTGTAAATGGGTATTACTGAAAAGGAACTTTTGACTCCCACTCAATTCATTGAGGTTCAGATTATTGACCTGATCTTTGACACTGGACACATTTGGTTCATCTCTAATTAGTAATAATATAACATTGCTTCTTAGTCTCTCTGCACCAGGAAATCATATGTTACCCATAGTTTGTTAAGCCAGCTAGGACATTTCTTTCTTTAACTGTTCTCCCTTTTATTTCTCACCCATCACTACTTCATCGTCTATACTGTATCATACAGCAACAATTAAACAGGTCAATCTCTTATTCAGGGACGATAAATCCATATCTTGAGCTTTCACAACTTTGGTTTTTGGTGCACCCTACCTCATCAGTAGGTTCTGCTTTTAACCTTGGAGAGAAACATCACAAGATTTGGGGTTATTTTACTAAAGGCAAATAGACTTTGGAAAGGAAGTTGCACTTTGCAAATGAATTGTGCTTGGGGTTTATTGAACGTGGTGCTATTTCAATTTGTAAATACCACCCAGTGATGTGCAAGGAAAAAAAAACAGCACATGATTGACTGATGGAAGTTAGCAGAGCTTCACCTCATTCACTAAGCTCTGGGGATTATTCATTTTCAAAGTGCAAATTCCTTATTTAAGGAAAAGCCAATTTGACTTTAGTAAATCAACCCTATATTGTCTAACTCTGGAAGGCATCTGCTGAAAACAGACATGAATTGAGTGTGATGATGTAGTGAATGAAATGAGTGCTGACATTACTATGTACATTTGCAATGTCACTTGAACTGATACCTTGCACACATGTACCAGTCATGCAATATTGCAATGGCATGCTCTGACCCTTTTCATGAAATTCACCTACTTGTCATGGTTGTTTCATAAGGCTTCCTTAAAGCGGAGGTCCCCCCTAAAAGAAAAAAATTACTTAAAAAGGCTCCTAAAATTGTGAAAAAAATAAATAAAAAGAAAAGAAAATGTTTTACTTACCAGAAATGGCTGTTGCTAGGCAGATCGTCCTAATCTGCCACTTCCTATTCCGCGGTAGTCTTCATTCTTCTCCTCATTGCGTTGTCTTCTGGGGAATGGGGCATGCTGTCTTCTGGGACCTGTGTGTGTCCCAGAACACAGCCAGCCATTCACAAAGCGACACGCGCATGCGCAGTAGGAAATGGGCAGTGAAGCTGACTGTTTCCCTTAGTTCGAATGGTGGCGCCGTGACCTGATCAGATGGACGTATCAGCCTCGGGCGGCCGACATCGCGGGCACCCTGGACAGGTAAATGTGCTTATTAAAAGTCAACAGCTACAGTGTTTGTAGCTGCTGACTTTAAAAAAAAAAAAATTTCAGCTGGAACACCGCTTTAAAGTGTTACTAATGTCATTAAAAAAATAATAATTTAAATAACAAACATGTTATACTCACCCGCTCAGTGCAGTGGTATTGCACAGAGTGGCCCCCATCCTTCTCTCCTGGGGCCCCCGGCGGCCATCTAGGCTCCTCCTCTTCTTTTTATGTCCACCATAGCTAGCCACTTGCTATGGGGAGAAATGTAGTCTGCACACTCCTGACCTGTGTGTCTATGGAGCCACACTCCATAGACTTAAAGAGTGGGACTTAGGCCCACCCCCACTTCCTCTCCACTGCATTTTATTGACAGCAACAAGAGCCAATGGCTCCTGCTGCTTCTCGATTGCTGTGTGAAGAGGAAGTAAGGGGAGAATAGATGCACATCACTGATCTATTCTGCCCTCTCTTCCCCTTCACGCGGGTAGGGGGGCACAGGGAAATTAAAAATGTTTTTTTACCTTAATGCAAACAATGCAAACACGTTTTTAGGTTTAGTAACACTTTAATGTGACATATGTTAAGGGGTAATATATTTGTAGACATATGTTGAGAGAGAAAAAATATTGACACATTTTCCTGTCTTTGTATTCAGGTCCTTGCTGCCTTAGTCATATTTTCTGCATTGTGTCTGGCTGGTGATTTAATTATGCTTTTATTGTATAAATTCAACTACAGTACTATTCTGAGAAAATTTTATACTTGGATAGGGCTTTCATTGAATAATATCAAGGGCCATGGCCAGGCTTTCCTTATATATACCTTCTTTTTTTTTTTAGAAAAAATCTCATTGAGGATATTTTGCAACAAGGAATACACAAATTCTTTTATACTCCCAGGTTATTAGCTGCTTTTCAAAAAAAAAAAAATCTGACTGACCATCTACATGTTTTCCGTATTATTTGCAAACAGTAAAGTTTCCATGAGTGGAATATTTCAGGCAAGTGAGGGGGTGGTCACAAACTGTAGAGTCGGGGTGAACAGTACATATTTGTAATAGTGGATAAGAAGTTTTTCTTTAGACTTTCAAGGCATGCAGGATAAAGAAATCTTACTGTCTTGTTTATATACACCCCAAAATGTGTCCATAATAAACACTGTATTGCAAAGCAAGGATATGTGTTATATAGTGGTACCAGATCATCTTCTATCAAAGGTCAGGGTCAGTGACTGAAATTGATCTGTCCTCCGTGAACCATTGAAAATTGTCAACATGCAAAAAAATTGTGACTCTAAAGCCCCGTACACACGATCAGACAAAACCGTGAAATTTTGTCCGAAGGGTGTTGGCTCAAACTTGCCTTGCATACACATGGTCACACAAATTTTGGCCAACAATTATGAACGTAGTGACGTACTACGTGGTTTTTCAGCTCTTTAGCGCCACCCTTTGGGCTCCTTCTGCTAATTTCGTGTTAGTAGAAGTTTGGTGAGCGTTGATTTTCGCTTTTCTTTTCGCGTTTTTCATTTAGCATTTTTCTGTTCACGCTTTTCATTTCATGCTTTTCAGTTCAGTTCTGAACGGCCGTTCGTCAACCAGACATGTTGCGGAATCGGAGGAGATGGCCTTATTGATGGAGTTATTGCTTTGACATTATTTTTCTGGTTGAATAATGATTTGATTTGGTATATTCTCTATATTTTTGGATGCATAGAATGCACGTTTTGGTTAGGTTCTATTGGCAGATAGCATGTCTAATTTTCTTTATTTTTTTTATTAATGCACAATTAAAACATTGTGTAGAGTAATACTTGGCTATGTGTTTTATTTCAAATGACAGTTTGGGAGTAGGCAGTTACATTTTAAAAAATACAATGTAAAATTGACAAGGGACACCAACATAGTTGTATCTTTGATCTTAAAAACTACAGGATAATGGTGTTGTGGTAGCTTGCACAAATAAAAAAAACAAAAAGAAAAACATAATAATATTATTCTTGATATCACTATAAAAAAAAAGCCTTTGAAAATGAGTTTGCAATAACTCCATCAGTATCACCAGCTAAGCAGCTTCATTATTATCCCATTAAAGAAGAAGAGAATTGTGCGCTGCATTTGGAGATTTCATAATTTGCCATGTCATGAATGTTAATTCTCCATTACAAATGCTAGTTTACAAGACCGACTGCTTCTGCTTCCGAGCATGCGTGTTTGTACTTTGGACTTTTGTCCGATGGACTTGTGTACACACAATTAGAATATCCGACAACACACATTTGTTGCCAGAAAATTTTAAGACATGCTAGCCAACATTTGTTGGCGGAAAGTCTGACAACAATTGTCCAATGGAGCATACACACGGTCGGATTTTCCACCAACAGCCTGACATCCAACATTTCCCATTAGAAAATCCGATCGCGTGTACGGGGCTTTAGATTGAATAATTCTCTGCAGGCAGACAGATCTATGTGTAAATATTTAATATAATAAAAAGTGCATTTTTTAAAAACCAGTCATTCCTTCTAATGTGAGGAAAGATAGCTGAGCTGTCAGTTGATCACTTGATACTAAGATGGGCTCAGAAACCCCGGCAGAGGAGGTCAAATAAGACAGATCCAAAATAAATAGGAACATTCAAGGCAAGCTCCTGTTCAGTTTGTATGCTGAAACTGGCACACATTGGGGTTGATTTAGTAAACTGGAGAGTGCAAAATCTGATGCAACTCTGCATAGAAACCAATCAACGTCTTTTTTTTTTTTTTTTTGGTCAAAGCTTAATTGAACAAGCTGAAGTGAGAAGATGATGATGATGGCTACCATGCACAGCTGCACCAGATCTTGCACTCTCTAGTTTTAGTTGTGGTTATAGCTAATTAGCTATAACCATTACATTCACGTGAGGGAACGCATATGTATGTGAGCGGCACCCATTTACTTGCACTCAGACACTGTTAATAGTGGTATCAAGGAGGAATTCATGATCATTGACTCTCCAGTTTTAGTAAGTCAATCCCTATTGAGCCCAGTTGTCTAATTCCCCATACACACGGTCGGAAATTCAGACGGAAAATGTCAGATCGGACCATGTTGTAGGAAAATCAACCCGTGTGTGGGCTCCATCTGACTTTTTCCGTCGCAATTTACGACCGTGTGTATGGGGAATTAGACAACTGGGCTCAATAGGGATTGATTTACTAAAACTGGAGCAACTGGTGCAGCTGTGCATGGTAGCCATCATCATCATCTTCTCACTTCAGCTTGTTCAATTAAGCTTTGACCAAAAAAAAAAAAAAGACGTTGATTGGTTTCTATGCAGAGTTGCATCAGATCCTGCTCTCAAATTTTCCGACAACAAAATCCTAACAGACTTTTTCCGATTGTGTGTAGAGAATTCCGATGGACAAAGTGCCACGCATGCTCAGATCAAATTACGAGACCAAAGCTATTGGCTACTAGCCTCTACAGCGTTCCGTTGTCCGCAACGAATGTCACCACGTTCAGAATGATCGGATTTTCCGACAACTTTGTCCGACCGTGTGTATGCAACACCAGTGTCGGACAAAATCCGTCGGAAAAAATCTGACGGATTTTGTGGTCGGAATTTCCGACCGTGTGTACGTGGGCTAAGACATTAGTTATGAAAGCTGCTGTAAAAGTTGTGAACAGATGACAAATAGTGATGGACATGGTGGTAAGCATAGGACCCACTGGCGGGCACCAAAGATGAGGGAAGTCCTTGAGTTTAAAAGGGTGACCTTCATGGCAATGCTTTCAAAAAGTGTAATCAGCAGCATGGAGGCAGCAGCAAGATCAGATATGGGACAAAGACATGGATGTGGTAGAACACAAAAGAGAGCATGGGTCCAATAATATTTAGGCGAACTGTTTGGAACCTTAAAGGGAAAGTGGAACTTCACTCTCTCTTAGCCACAAAAGAGCCCAATAGTGCTGATCACTGTATTGGCGCATGACTGAGATGGCTATACTTCACAACCTTAGATAGATTGTAAGCAATAACTGAGGCTGTTGCCATTATGTTATGTTGTCGGAAGCCTCTGTAGCAACCATGCTGCTGGGAAATTGTTGAGGGCACTGGACAGACTCAGGGTATTGTGGACAATATGCATATTCAAAGCTACCTGGCAAAGTGGACCTGATAGCAATATCTCAGCTATTTGTAAACTATGTTGTTGTAATATTGCCATCCATTTGTGAAACCCAACACAACTTTGATTGTTTTCTGTTGTTTGAAGTGGTCAGGATAAAAAAACCTCTTGTACTCCTGTACTCTCAGCATTTCTTGTATTACAGTTTATCAGTTTACTAAGAGGAATTTACTTTAAAACCAAAGAATGAAGAACTTCAGAGAGGGCCCCTTTATACTGACAAAGCAGCAAGAGGGCTGGAAGGCAATTCCTGACAGCTAGATCAAATCCTTGCAGGATTAAGAGAACTTTTTGTGAAAGACATATGAAGGCAGCTATTGCTGACTTATTATTCTGAAAATGCCACTTGCCTGTCCGCGAAGCTGGCCATCTTGCTTCCATACTTTGAATGGTAAATCATCTGCATACTTATTGTGGGTCAGTAACTCAGAGTATTGACGGTAGAGGATCAAATAAAAAAATAAAAAATGGACAGCACTAATTTTAAGAGGGAAATCAGCAATGGAAGCTTCCATATTTTCACACGACGCTCCAAATGGTCTATCTGCTGTGAATAGCTGTAATACCCATGAAAAATACATACATTTGACTTAAACTGCATACACCGAACTGATACTTCTAAGTGGCATGTCAAGGACATACAGTATTTGCTTGTATACGTGAACTTCTTTTTTTTTTTTTTTAATTAAACATTTTTTATTAAAGTCATATCAATAAAAACAAAAGAACGACACATAAAAAACCCTAGATCCACATCCAATGTAAATAAAATAAAATTGCACTGTCCTTTCAGAGAAATGGACTTGATTTTAAAGTGAAGTCCAACAAAGACCAGACACTTTAGGTCTTGAACAAGGTAATAGAAAACTCGTAATTCCTCAGGGTCCTTGGACTGGTTCACATCTATAAGGGAACCAATTTTGGAAGTTGTTCTTTGCTGTAATGAGAAGCCATTAAATATTAGGTATTGTTTACCAGTGAATACAATTAAATTACATTTTCATCAATATTGGTTCATATCCCAAAATGGCGTTGTCCCTTGAATGCAGAAATATTACTAAAGAAAAAAAATCCCTCTTGCAGCAATTAACTTTTTTTTTTTTGTTGTGTTATCATTTTATTTTAAGCACAATTTTTTTAGCTACTGTAAACTGTCAAAACACAAAAGTGCATATCTGATTTTTTTGGTTTCTATTTTTAAGTGAATTTTCTTTGATTTTATTTAAAATAACAGGAAGTATGCCATCTCCTATGGCAAGTAAATTTCAAGATACTCCTAAATGACATACACAGCCAGAAATGCTGCTAGCTAAGAGTGTTCCATATTAGGGGATTTCTTATGGATCCAGCAGACAAGTTGCCTTTGGAATTATTCATAAATAGCACACCTTGAATGCTTGACATATGCTGAAATTTGAAAGTGTCTCAAAGAGGAAAAAAAATCAATAATCTTCATTGTGCATAGTATAGCAATTATCAAGTCAGTGCTATAATTCAGGGACACTGCAATTCTCTTCAATGCATTTGATAAACAATAGAAAAAAAAATCTAACTTTCAAATAAACATTCTTTTTTACCTTAAGATGTACAGAACTGCCTTTTTGCTATTAAGTCAACTGATAGTTTGGTTTCTTTTAAGTGAAACTCATATATAAGTATGAATAATTGCACTAACATACTTTAAACATTTTTAAATAAATAGTTTGATCAGTCAATGCTTTGCCGGCTTATGCTTGTTTAGTCTGAGGCTGAAAATGAGGCCCAATGTTCCACTAAATAGTATAAACTGATGCCTCTAAATTTCAAGAACATTTTGTTTAAATATGCTATATTATAAAATGTTATTATAATACTAAAGATATATTCTGTTTATCTTAAGGTTTAAAGAACTCAAACAGTCTTGTCTTCTGGATATTCTGCCTGCAGCTGTTTTAGCTTATTGCAGCCATTGGTTCAATTTACTGTCCTGCTTTTCTGCTCCACTGTTTTTACAATAATGTTGTGTTTATTGCAAAATGATCTCATTTTATCATTACTGGCAGAGCAGCTGATAGTTGGAGGAAGAAAATACACTAGCTTATATAAAAAAAACAACAACTGGGTTTGCAGTTTTTACTTTATATAACTTTTTTATGATAAGGGTATTGTGTTGCTAAAATACTATGTTTTACCTGAAGTTTAGTTAGTTTAGTATAAAATAGTGGCATGTAAGAATTTAAAAACAAAGTTTCCAATTGGCAAACTGAATATAATCTTTGGATTTTTTTTTTTTTTTTCAGAAAGCGTTTTTTCCCCTTCTTTTGTAAAAAAAAATAGCTAAATTTAACCTGTAGCTGACCGCCCACTGTCAAATGATGGCGGAGCGGTGCAGCTCTTGTAGCGGGTCGCTGTCATATGACGGTGCTCACTTTTTGGCCACTAGGGGGCGCGCACGTGCCCGCCGCGTAGCTGGGGACCCGATGCGCGTGCCCGGCGGCCGCGATGTCCGCCAGGCACCCGCGATTGCCCAGTAACTGAGCAGGACGTGGATCTGTGTGTGTAAACACACAGATCCACGTCCTGTCAGAGGAGAGGAGACCGATGGTGTGTCCCTTGTACATAGGGACACCGATCGGTCCCCTCCCCCAGTCAGTCCCCTCCCCCCACAGTTAGAATCACTTACATAGGGAACATATTAACCCCTGCAGTGCCCCTAGTGTTAACCCCTTCCCTGCCAGTCACATTTATACAGTAATCAATGCATTTTTATAGCACGGATCGCTGTATAAATGTGAATGGTCCCAAAAATGTGTCAAAAGTGTCCGATAAAAATCGCAAATCGCCACCATTACTAGTAAAAAAAAAAATAATAATAAAAATGCTATAAATCTATCCCCTATTTTGTAGACGCTATAACTTTTGCGCAAACCAATCAATAGACGCTTATTGCAATTTTTTTTTATCAAAAATATGTAGAAGAATACGTATCGGCCTAAACTGAGGAAAAAATTTGTTAAAAAAAAAAAAAATTGGATATTTATTATAATAAAAAGTAAAAAATATTGCGTTTTTTCAAACTTGTCCCTCTTAATTTGTTTATAGCGCAAGAAATAAAAACCGCAGAGGTGATCAAATACCACCAAAATAAAGCTCTATTTGTGGGGAAAAAATGATAAAAATTTTATTTGGGTACATTGTTGCATGACTGCGCAATTGTCATTCAAAATGCGACAGCGCTGAAAGCTGAAAAATGGCTTGGTCAGGAAGGGGGTGTTCGTACCTGGTAGGCAAGTGGTTAAAGTGACATTTTAGCCATTTCTTCAGAGATTCCAGCTAGAAAAAGTAGTGTACTACTGCAATAGATCTAACTAAATGGTTTCCCTGTGAAGACATCTTGTATGATTGCAAAAAAATGTAATTTGAAGATTGTTACAGAACTCTACTTTAGACATTTTTTGCGATTCGATACTATGTCGCTTTAACTGACAACCGCGTGGTCGTGCGGCGCTGTAGCCAAAAACATTTTTTCTAACAAATAGAGCTTTATTTTGGTGGTATTTGATCACCTCTGCATTTTTTCTTTTTTGCGCTATAAACAAAAGAAGAGCGACAATTTTGAAAAAAACACAATATCTTTTACTTCTTGCTATAATAAATATCCCAATTTAAAAAACAAAAACACATTTTTTTCCTCAGTTTAGGCCGATATGTATTCTTCTACATATTTTTGGTAAAAAAAATCACAATAAAAGTATATTGATTGGTTTTCGCAAAAGTTATAGCGCCTTCAAAATAGGGGATAGATTTATGGCATTTTTATTATTATTATTTTTTGACTAGTAATGGCAGTGATCAGCGATTTTTTATTGGGACTGCAATATTGTGGCGGACACATTGGACACTTTTGACACATTTTTGGGACCAGTGACAATTATACAGCGATCAGTGCTATAAAAATGCACTGATTACTGTATAAATGTCACTGGCAGTGAAGGGGTTAACACTAGGGGGCGATCAAGGGGTTAACAGTGTTCCCTCACTGTGTTCTAACTGTGGGGGGGGGGATGGGACTGACTAGGAGAGATGACAGATCGGTGTTCATAATCTGTATCAACACATGATCAGTCTCTTCTCCCTTGAGAGATCCGGGATCTGTGTGTTTACACACACAGATCCCAGTTCTCGCTCTGTCACGAGTGATCGCAGGTGCCTGGTGGTCATCGTGCCTGCTGGGCATTCGCATCGGCTCCGGCTGCGCGCGCACCCCCTAGTAGCCAAAAGGCTAAGAAACGTAAGGTAACGTCGTTTTGCCCAGAGAAGCCAACCTGCCACAATAAAACTGTGCCGGCTGGTCCGGAAGCAGTTAACCACTTCAATACCAGACATTTTCACTCCCTTTTCTGCCCAGGTCAATATTCAGCTTTCAGTGCTTTCACACTTTGAATGACAATTACTCTCAATGAATCAGTTTTTATAATTTTTTGAGACAGATAGAGCTTTCTGTTGGTGGGATTTTATCACCACAGTTTTTTTGAATTCTTTAAATATTTAAAAATAAAAAATCAATCATAAATCAATTAAAAGTTAATGACACCCCCAAATCAGTTTGCATATCGCAATGCAACCTGCAAATTCGGACAGGTATCAGATCGCATGGGTGTGAACCGATTTTGCTGCGGACAAAAAAAAGGGTCCTGTGCGAGTTTGGTCCAAATGCGATGGGAATTCAGCCATATTATCTGTATGGCTGAAATCGCATCACATAGAGATCACATTTAATTTGCACTGCAGTGCGGTGCGTATCACATACAATGTCGGACATCACACCAGTGTGAACCAGCCCTTAAAGTATTTACTGATTAAAAGAGTTATGGTGAATTGTTAATTTTTTATATTTGTGAAAAACATTAAACAAGGCAGTGGCTGTTATTAATCCAGTTTGGTGTGTCTAGTGTTCTTTGCATGTTTGGAGTTACCACCTATCGTCTCATGTTACCGTATATACTCGAGTATAAGCCGACCAGAATATAAGCCGAGGCACCTAATTTTACCACAAAAACTGGAAAACTTATTGACTCGAGTATAAGCCTAGGGTGAGAAATGCGCAGCTACTGTAAGTGGAAAAGAGGGTCAACAATGCCCATTTGTGCCCATTTGCATGCCTTACTGTGCCCATTTGCAGCCATAGGTTCCCCGAACTTCAAACTTGGTAGTTAAGGGTTCCTAAATGCCCCCCAGCTACAGCCAAAAAAACAAAGGGCCCTGAAATGACATTGCTGCTGATAGACACAGTTGACCAACTTTGGGGCCCTGTATCTCAGGGTCACTTGGTGCTAGGAACCCCATCTTGGATATGTTGTAGTGCTAGTTCCACTGGGTTTGCATACAAAAATTGGGGTTCCTAGCACCAGGTGGCCCCGAGATACGGGGCACCCAAATTCGGGTCAGAAAATGTCATTCTCTACTGCAGAAAAGTTCTTGACTCCAGAGGGGGGCATATTCAGCACAAAAAAATTTGCTGAAAAACTCGGCTTATACTCGAGTATATACGGTACATTACTTCTGCTTTCAATGTGGAACATGTCGTCCATTTCACACCTGCAAACCATGTAGTGTTTCCATATAAGGCCCTGGAAACTTCTAAGTGTTAAGACATACATGGCGTTTTTATTGCGTGCTTAATATAGACATTCAAGCAATCCTGGGATCGAGTGCCAGTTTGTAGTTCAAAAATATTAAAGTGATTGTGTTGTAATATGGGAACTTGGGATCGTCAGTCATTTGCAAAAGAAAAACAATTGGGCTTATTTACTAAAACTGGAGCATGCACATCTGGTGCAGCTCTGCACAAAAACCAATCAGCCTCCAGGTTTATTTTGTCAAAGCCTAATTGAACAAGCTGAAGTTAGAAGCTGATTGGCTACCATGCACAGCTGCACCAGACTTTGCACTCTCCAGTTTTAGTAAATCAACCCCTATGTATTGTTTCCAAAAACAAACAAACAAAACAGCTATCTTCAGCCAGACAGGAAACAAGACAGCCCAAACTCTTGGTACAAAAATTTAACTTTTGGCTCACCACATGCAAAACTTGTCCTTTAGAACAGTATTAAACCCAAAAGCAAACATTTATTATATTGCAGTTTACCAGTTCTTAAATGTGATTGCTGCATTCATTTTCTTTTTTAGGCTCTTTTTCTTTTATTTTTAGCTGGTGATATGGATATGGCCAGTAAGTCTGTTGTTTTTCAAAAGAACAAGCTCTCTTGTCATCAGGGATTGGATTCAAACCCAGAACCTCTGCTGTGTCAGGCGATGTCTGTTCTTTTTGAGCCATCTGGGATGCTGGACAGTTCTCTCTGAACAATCCCTTGGATGACTCTGCTTTAAACCTTGTTTGTGTTGAATCTTGAACTCTTTGCTCCTCCTATAAACTTCCTGATTTAAGCCATGCCTCTGCAATTGTATGTCAGATTATTGTGCTCTCTTCAGCCAGTATCTTACTCTTGTCTTCCCTGCTGCCATCCATATTTTGCTACCACTCGTTATCGACCCTTGGCTTGTTCCTTGACTACGCTTCTGCCTGATTCCAATCTGCAAACACTTGTTACGGACCTTTGGCTTGTTTACTGACTACGCTTCTGCCTGATCCCAAACTGCAATTACTCATTACTGACCTTTAGCTGGTTTACTGACTGTAGTTCTTTTTAATCACGACTTGGTTTTTCCGCTACTGGACCCGCTTGCTCACCTCCTGGTGGGGCGATCCTAAGGACCACGACCTGATACTAACATGCAGCAAAATCCATCTCCACCATCAGGAGCTCTGGTGAACACCGGTTAGTATTTAGACTTCGCACCTCAGGTGAGCCAGCATCTGGTCTTAGAGCCTGACACTTAATCGTGACACTGGTAGTTAAAGAGAGTGGTAAAGGGATAATGGCGCTCCCTAGTGCAGAAAAGGTGTATAACTACACTACCCCAACACACCCAGTGCAATTAATAAAAAATATATATATATATATGTGAGAAAATGTAGGTTTGAGACCCAATGTTAGGTTATCGGCAGAGGCTAATCAGATGGTTAGCACTCCATGCCGTGCACAGCCATCCAACCTGAGGGCACTCAAGAGTAGGTGTACCACCATAAAACCCCCGAGAGCCTATTGGGAAAAGCTATTTAGGTCAACCTCTTATATAATTAGTGCATTAAACATTATATGAGTAAATCAATAGTGCAGATAAATATAATGCAGTGTGTCCATCAACTTGCATCTCACACCACCCTAAATCAAATTGGTACACTTATGCATACAAAGAGGCACATCAATAGTGAAAAAATATATACTATACAGTGAGTCCATCAATTAGCATATGCAAAAATCAATTATGTGGAAAAAATGTAATAAGGTAACACGTGGGAAAAAAAAAAGGGTTTTGTGTATAAAAGTCACATGACGAAACGCGTAAGGCGTACTTACATCACTTCCGGTCAGCGCAGGAGGCTTGGAACGCCGCTGGGACGCAAGCTGCGGAGCGGCCACTGCGCACTGTCTGTACTAGAGGGCAATTAGGCTTTAAGCTTTATGGACATTTTTTCTGAACATCCTGGATAATGGAGTGCTGACGCTGGATTGCAGTATATAGACTTGGTTTTTGGGACCAAATCCAGTGCTGGTAGAGGGACCACTGACGGATCTCCATTTATGCCTGTTACCCCTGCAGGGGTGGTATTATCCAGTGAGTGTGGGACCATACGGGTAGCACGAAGTCACCTTATCTGCAGCAGCGAAGTCACTACAGTCACTGATTACTGAACTTTGTATATTTATATCTTTTTCATCTTTTTTATTTTCCCGTCCTTTCTGTATACCTATTGGACCATACAACTCGGGAGGACTTTTATACACAAAACCCTTTTTTTTTTTTTTTTTTTTTCCACGTGTTACCTTATTACATTTTTTCCACATAATTGATTTTTGCATATGCTAATTGATGGACTCACTGTATAGTATATATTTTTTCACTATTGATGTGCCTCTTTGTATGCATAAGTGTACCAATTTGATTTAGGGTGGTGTGAGATGCAAGTTGATGGACACACTGCATTATATTTATCTGCACTATTGATTTACTCATATAATGTTTAATGCACTAATTATATAAGAGGTTGACCTAAATAGCTTTTCCCAATAGGCTCTCGGGGGTTTTATGGTGGTACACCTACTCTTGAGTGCCCTCAGGTTGGATGGCTGTGCACGGCATGGAGTGCTAACCATCTGATTAGCCTCTGCCGATAACCTAACATTGGGTCTCAAACCTACATTTTCTCACATATATATATATATATATTTTTTATTAATTGCACTGGGTGTGTTGGGGTAGTGTAGTTATACACCTTTTCTGCACTAGGGAGCGCCATTATCCCTTTACCACTCTCATCTACTCACTGGCTCCTTAGGGAGTCCACTCAGGGGAGGCTGCATACCTCAATCTCTGTCCTAAGCGCGGACTATATATTCCTTTTAACTGGTAGTTAAAGGGATGGGTCAAACCATTTAACACTGTTTACAAGGATCAGCATTTATTTACTCATATAAGACCTTTATCCCAATAGGAAAAAATGGTTTGCCTTGCTTTCATCAAGATTACCTCTATAGGGTTACGGTGGGAAGGTGACCACCGACACCCAAAGACCAATTTTTACGCACCCGTTACTTCTATCCAAAGTCAAAGCAACACAAGAATGTATCCAAAAAATCTCTAATATTGTTCCCAGTGCACTACATTGTGGCCTCATCATACACAGTGGCTCCCCAGCTGTTGCTGAGAAAAATAAAGGCAGCTTGCAGGGAAAATTTTATTTTTTATAAATGTATAAATGCAATTATTGCTGCAGCAGATTCTGGTATATGGTACAGCTCTGCCACTTTCCAGGTAGACTAAGAGGACCCCCCAGGCATTATATTGGAAGGAATTTTTTATTTTTATGCTTTCACTTTAAAAATAAAAAAATCACTGCTCATTTAACCGCTTCCAGACCGCCTCATGTAGATATACGTCTACAGAATGGCACGGGCAGGCAAAAGCACGTACGGGTACGTCCCCTTTAATTTGCCTGCCCGCGATGGTATCCCGCGATCGGGTTACGGAGCTGAAGAACGGGGAGAGGTTTGTGTAAACAAACCTCTCCCCGCGCTTCCTACTCTGCCTGTCATTGATCGGCTGTTCCCTGTCATCGGGAAAGCCGATAAATGACGTCAGACGTACAGCCACGCCCCCCTACTGTAAAAAAAAAACACAACACGTCACACTGACTCCTCCCCGCCCCCTAGTGGTTAACTCCTTCACTGCAACTGTCATTTACATAGGAATCAATGCTATTTAAATAGCACTGATTTCTGTATAAATGACAAATGTCCCAAAAATGTGTCAAAAATGTCCGATGTGTCCGCCATAATGTTGCAGTCACAATAAAAATCGCTGATCGCCGCCATTACTAGTAAAAAAAAAATATTAATAAAAATGCTATAAAAACTATCCCCTATTTTGTAAACGCTATAACTTTTGCGCAAACTAATCAATAATCGCTAATTGCGATTTTTTTTACCAAAAATATGTAGAAGAATACGTATCGGCCTAAACTGAGGAAAAAAATGTTTTTTTATATATTTTTTGGGGGGATATTATTATAGCAAAAAGTAAAAAATATTGCATTTTTTTCAAAATTGCGCAAAAAATAAAAACCGCAGGGGCGATCAAATACCACCAAAAGAAAGCTCTATTTGTGGGAAAAAAAGGACGCCAATTTTGTTTGGGAGCCACGTCGCACGACCGCGCAATTGTCAGTTAAAGCGAAGCAGTGCCGAATCGCAAAAAGGGGCCTGGTCCTTTGGCTGCCAATTGGTCCGGGGCTGAAGTGGTTAAAAATTTAATTTTTCCCAACTTTTTTTAAATTGATTCATGTCCCCCAGGGCAGGACCCGGACCCCTAAACCATTGTATGCCCAATTACTTGCATATACGCCTTCAAAATGGGCACTTATGATTTTTGACATTCGGGTCCCATTGACGTTAATGGGGCTCATTATTCAGGTCCGAACTTTTGCGGTGTTCAAAAGTTCTGGTGCGAACCGAACAGGGGTCCATTCGGCCCATCCCTACAAATCATTCAACAAAGGGATCACAACCCAAAAAACAGGGAAACAGACCTGCCTTCCAAAACCCATCTCTGGTGCCCTGTACAGTGTGTGTATGTAATATGTAAAAGCCACTTAAGAAAAAAATCATGTTTTATCAATATTTCAAAGAGCTGTTGTACCAGTAAATATAAGTGGAACTCTATAACATTATTCTCTGTGACAAATACAGTTACATTGCTCCTCAGAGAAAAGATGAGAAAGCTTAAAGGCAAGAATTACGACAGAAGCCCAAGTTAAATCTTTTTTATGTGTGTGTGATCCATACTGCCCTAAAATGTGTTTGAAAGATTTTTCTAGACCTTAAACCTGAAGCAGAAAATCAGAATGTAATCCTTTGTAGATAACTGTCACAAAGGGAAGGGACATCTAGTTCATTGTGTAGAAAAGTATTGTTCCTAGATCTACAAATTGACAGGGAGCAGAAAGATTTGTGTTCTGTTTTTCAGATAGTGAAAAACACGCACAAATAGAAGATGCTGATAGGGTCAGATGCTGATAGGGTCAGGGCAAAATGAACTACAAAAAAATATGACCAAGGCCGGTTCACACTGATACTGATACATTGGAGGAGAGCAGGCTGAGTTCCCAGCATAGCTAGCGAACTGACCATGGTGTGTTCTCCTACCTAGTATGGTTAGTTTTTAATAGAAAAGCAGAGGGACTGGCAGGAACACCAGGGATTTCACATAAAGGAAGCAATACAAAGAGGACAGGATATTTTCATACAAGTACATGGTACAGCAGCCATATTTTAGGAATATGTTGGGGTAACAAACACTTTAAGCTTGATAACATCAGTCTTCATGAACAAGAATGATGTTCATGTGTAGGAATGAGCTTAAAGCGTAACTCCACTTTTGTTGAGAAAAAAACATTCCCCCCTGGATGATCTATGTACATAAGATTTATAGCAACCTTTGTTGCAAATTCCTACCTTTTGTTATTCTGAAGAAATCCATGTGTGTTTGTCTGTGCCTCTGTGCACAGTGGGTCTAATGGGAGTGGTTTCATAATTATCTATCAGCTGTGGCAGCTGAAGATCACTAATGAGGAAATCTGCTGGGCCTGCATCCCTTTAGACGTGTTTCTATTGCAAATATCTCACCAAAAATTTTTGTTGCAGGGGATGTCTGAAATCTGACTTGTATCCTAGGCAGACTTCTGGGAAAATTGGTGAGCCAATCACACAAGCAGGAAATAATGTTTCTGGGGAGTGGTCAGTACACACTCTGTGTACAGAACAACTCCAGGTAGCCACATTGCATTGCATTTACAGAAAATTACAGAGCTGCAGATTGAAAAGAAAAAGTCATTTTTAATAACATTCAATTACAGTATGACTTGTATCGCAATTGTACACGCTATATAATTTTTTCTTTATTTTCTATTTTTTTCCCCCCACAAAAGTGGAGTTACCCTTTAAGATTCGGTCTGAACACAAGTTCGCAGGTTCCAGTTTGTTGGGAGCCAAACATTGTGTATAATAGCTGTATTATACATGACAACTTCCCACTGTCAGTAGATGTCAAGCATTCCAGTGGGTGGAGGCACAGGTCAATCCAGTAGCTTTACCAGTTCCATTCATTATTTGTCCAAGAATACCTGGCAATGTACTAAATATAGCTCAAACCATAAACCAAATAGGGCTATGTCCATTATAGGCCATTGATGTCGCCATATTCCTCCCCCTTGTGTATAAGCCTCCTCCAGTACACTGCCATCCAGTGGTGGGACAAGGTAATTCAGTGCCCAGGGCGAAGATGCCAAAATGCGCCCCCCTTCCTGAGCAGGGGGCGGAGCTAGTTGAAGCATGTGCAGCACACCAAAACATATGTAATGGTGCGGGGTGCACCAGTATTACACACACACACACACAGCCAATTTGATTGCTTTGATGATGGCTTGGTTTACAGCCAAAAAGGAGTAATAGCAATAATAGCTGCCCAAGGGTGATTTCTGAAGATTGTAAATGGAACTCAAGAACTAGCTGAAGCTGACCCTGGCTTCTGTCAAATGGTCCTGCTGGAAATCCTCTTTTGATCAGCGGATTGCAGGGCTGATCAGAGGATCAGAGGAGGAGTCCTGCAGTCAGAGTACAATAGCACAGAGAGGAGAGGAGTCCTGCAGTCAGAGTACAATAGCACAGAGAGGAGAGGGGGGTTTCTGAAGCCACCTTGTTTGTGTGCATGCAGGGATCTATTCGTCTTTCTTCCAGTAGGCTGAACAAAAAAAAACTAATAGTGTGTACCCAGCTTTAAACAATGTGTCAGGGAAAACATTTGTCATTCTTAGTGCTTCTGCACATGAACAGTAAAGGTGAGCATACACTTTACAATCTCATTATACAATTTCTGCACAATCTTGCTTCAATTTACTAAAACTTTGTAATAAGAGGACAAACCTAAACAATTCATTATCCAATTAGTAGTATCCAATCAGGCAGGCCCTTGTACTACATAGTTGGTGGTAGATCCAAAAGATATTGTACAATCAGATTGTATATATAGTATATTATTGTATAGATTGTATCTATGTAGATAGTGAATGGTAAGCTGGCCATAGATGGATCAGTTTTTTCGAATAGTTATTGTCTGATTGAAAAAAATTGAGCAGATCCCCTCATCCACACAAGCAAGGTGGATGGAGGAATCCTCTCCTCTGAGACATTGCATTGTGATAGTGGTCAGAATACATTATTTAGCGCTCAGTGTTGGTCATCTTACTTTACAAAAGCAATTAGTTAAGTTACAAATTACTTCTCCCAAAAAGTAATTGCGTTAGTAACTCAGTTACTACATTTGAAAAGTAATTAGCAGCAAAGTAACTGTGACTTTTTTTTTTTAATATTCTATACGTGTAACTAAGGGGCGGGTCTAGTATTACTGTAAGCAAGGGGCACATTTATTATTATTTATATATCGTGTAACAAAGGGGCTGCTCTATTATTACTCTTACCAAGAGGCAGATCTGTTATAGCGTGTAAGCAAGGGGCGGGTCTATTATTATTATATCGTGTAAGGGGCGGATGGCTACAGAAGAGGGTGAATGTTAAATTAATGGGCAGAGCTCGATATATAACAATAATAATAAATGCGCCCCTTGGTTACAGTAATACTAGACCCGCCCCTTAGTTACACGATAGACGCCCCTTGCAGAGTATCATGAGCATCGGAAGCGTACGGCATCGCCTCGTACAATTACATGTTAACTGCGCCTGCGCGGTGTAGATTCACTCAGAGCTGTTTAGGTTCGGCAATTTTTCGTAAGCTCCGTAGTCCTTCGTACTGCGCAAGCGCTGCACCTGCGCAGTACAGGGGGTCCTTATCCAGCAGGGGAACTTTTTTGGGCAGGACACCGGAATTACACTATTGCCATCTAGTGACTGTAGATGTAATTGAGGTAACTCCACCCAAGTAATGGGAACTGCGTTACCATGAGGGGAAAAGTAATCAGTTAGATTACTCGTTACCCTCTAAAGTAACTGCGTTATGTAAATCCGTTTATTTTAACTCAGTTACTTACATCACTTTTAGCGCTGCGGATCAAAGGAAAATTTTCCAACAAGCTGGTTTGAGAGAAGTTATTCATATTAGATCGACTTCTCTTTAGCAGGAACGGCCATAGATGGATTGAAACACATCCAGTCATTGGTGAACCAGCTGAATTTCCATTCATGTTGTTTTCTGATGCCTGGGGAGCTGGGGAAATCACTAAGACTCCATGTACAGGAATTGTTTAGGCCCATTCAGACATGTGTGTCCTGTGCAGGGCTCTCTTGTGCATTGTGTGCATCCCTGTGCCAGTGTTCTATTCATTTATATTGGGACCCAAACCTGCATGACATTAGAATACAGAGGATGTGTGCATGCAACCTCATGTCCCAGTAGAAATGAATGGGGTGCTGGCACAGGGATGCACACAATGCTCATGCATCCCCATGCTGATAATATAGCCCTGCATGGGAGCCACATGTCTGTACCTCATCTTAAAAGGTCCTTAATAAAAACAGAAATAAAACTTGTCTTCACAGCTAGAACTGTGATATCATGCCGGAAAGAAAGTTACCTGTTAGCTGAGTAGTGGCAGCCTCAGCAGCACAGAGACATAGGAGAGAGACACCACTCACTTCACTTTACAGTAGGACTGGAGAGGAGGGGACCCGAGGGAAAGGGCACAGGAGGGGAGGGTTCACAACATAGAGGAGGGGTCACCTCCACATTGTCCAGAGCAGGGGGGAAAAAAACAGGTGGTGGGGGGCGGAGCTGGTGATGTCACACAGACATCGGGACACTCTGAAAGTAGGAGTGATAGAAATGAATGGAGAGGGGAAGGAGAAGCCGCTGTCCAGGCAAGCAGAGGAGCAGGAAAGCTGTATGTAGCTGGAATCATAGGAAAGCATTGATATGCTTTCCCAACCTCATGCGCCCCTTCCACTCTACTGTCACTCAGGGACTTGTACAGTGCACTGTGCAGGCCAGGGGCGGGTGTAGTGCTACCATCTAGAATACACGCAGGAACAAAGCCACTTTCTGCCTACCCTGTTAGATTTGGCGCTCGGCAGAACATTCTGTGCTGGGCGTGGTTACTGTGGTTGCACACAGCTCCCTCTTCCTCCAACTAAATCATTCTGCCCAGGGCAGCTGCCCGTCCCGCCCACCCCTAGCGGGTGCTGCCATCTAAGTACAGAGCTTCCTACCTGGAATTTTAGTGCACCCGGGACAGACGGGTGCAGCATCCAGCTCCGATGCCTGCAGCCTTTCAAAGTCTATGGCAGGCTGTGGCTGGATGGATCTAAACACTGTATTGTGTGGTACATTCAGGGGCTTATGCACCCAGGGATGTGTACCTAGAACGTAGTAGACTGGTGTAATACACAGGGTCCAAAATGTGGGTAGCACTTGGTACAGTGTTCAGCCCCATCCTATCCTATACTTTGACAGGATGCAAGCATTAGGGTTGGATGCTGCACCTCTCCTTCTTGGGCATACTAAAACACCAGTAGGGATGCACTGTACCTAGATGACTCTTTTTGCATAGGGCCTAAAATACATTTATGGTCGGAGCCCTCGGTCCATAATGATGTGAAGGAGCAAAACATAAACACGCCACAAGACAGACAACAAACTAGACCTGAAGTGTGCCCTGGTCTACCGTAAGGTAAGCCCTGGTGAGCTAGGCCGTGAGGCCCTTTCTGCTAGGAGAGTAGTTAAGAAAAGGGCGCTTACCTGAGAAGTAATGGCTGTTTCTGTAGAGAACCATATCAGAGTGTTCTGAGAAAGGGAATGGGTGGGCGGGTACGGCGCGCTAGAACCGACACCAGCCGCGTGGAGAGGTCTGGTATTTATACCCTCCGGGCTCCTCCCATAATTGCAGGCCACCATGCTGGCCTTCCTATTTATGGTCGGAGCCCTCGGTCCATAATGATGTGAAGGAGCAAAACATAAACACGCCACAAGACAGACAACAAACTAGACCTGAAGTGTGCCCTGGTCTACCGTAAGGTAAGCCCTGGTGAGCTGGGCCGTGAGGCCCTTTCTGCTAGGAGAGTAGTTAAGAAAAGGGCGCAAAAGACTTGTTTTTAGGGAGGTCATGGTTTATTTGTTTGGTAAAGGCAAATGCTACAAGGCAAGGTTACTGAAGGCCCGGGACATTTCGGTCTGGGGATCGGGAATGTAACGGGCAAAACAGGTGGACTTCCATCGTCCCATCCTCCTGATCACGTGATCGGGGACTCCATTGCGGGAGGCCGCGGAGGCTGCTCCGATGCGAAAGGAGTGACCTGAGAATTTCGCTGGGTCAAGACCTAAGTTGCGGAGGAGAATCCTGACGTGCGTGACGAATTGATTGCTACTAAGGGGTCTGACCGGAAATGGTAGCAACGGGCTGTCAGGTGAGGGATCAGGTAGGTGTGCTAGTAGCTGATCTAGAACTGCCACGGGGCACCAGGCATTGAGAGTTTCGAACAGTTTGATGTCGATGCCTGGGCCAGTCTGCTGCGTTTTGGATGCCTCGAGGTGCAGGATGAAAAAGGTCTGATGGCGTACGAGGTGCCGCCTGCGTAGCGTCTTGCAGCTAGGGCCAGTAACTGAAAACTCGCTGGGCCGTAAGAAGCCGTAGAAGGCCAGGTGCATGGCAGCCTGGATGACCAGGCTGGGAAAAAGGCCAAAAGGGGAATGCGAGAGCATGATCGATAAATCCCGGAAAATGGCACCGGTTACTGGGAGGCGTTTGGCATTGACCTGCGGCTGTTTTTTGAGGATGCCGCGCAGGATTGCCTTGACTGCGTGGGAAGCGAACAAAGATGGTTTGGAAGGGTCTTGTAAGGAAATGAAATGCTGGATACCGGCTAGATAAAGTTTGATGGTATTGTGTGATAACGCCAGCCGAGTGTAGCAGTGGGAAATGAAGGCTAGGATATGGTGGAGGTCCCCTGGTGACCCCCCGTGGCATGTGTCCAGAAACCGTAGGTACGTCCTCCAAGCAGCTTGGTAGGCTTTCAGCGTGTTGTGTGACAATGAGAGGTTTATGAGACTGGTGGCGCCGTGAAGGTGGTGACTCAGACTGGGGTTAGTTGAGACCAGTGAGGGATAGCGGACATGGTCGGATCGGGTCCGGATTCTTGTAATGCATGATGTGGGGGTGGCGGGGGCGACAGCTGGTGGAGTGGGGGTAACTTGCTGGAGCTCCAAGGTCCCCACTCTGGCCTGGACGTCAGAGATGGTAGTTGATAGGGAGGAGACCAGCGTGTGTAGCTGGGACACTGCCGAGGCAATTGATTGTAGTGATGCCTGCGTGTCTGGTGGGTTTGGTGGGGATGGGCTTGGGAACAGTAGCCTGAACAGTTCAGCTTTCCTGGCCGTGATGGGGTAGGGGATGTTCCTGCGCCTCAGCTCGGCTGAGAGTCTGGGGATGGTCCAAGCTCTGAAGGCTTGTGCGAAGTTGTCTGCCGGGCCCGCTTCGGGAGGTGATGGGGCGGGGTTGAGATTGTCGCTGCCGGCCAGAGACATGGCTAGAATAAAAGAGGGGGGGGGGGGTGCATGTTTCTCTCGTTTACTGTTTTTTTTTTTTTTTTTTTTTTTTTTGAGTTTTAAGTTTTGAAGGGCAGGAGAGGATGTATCTGTGTTTGTGGATTGCGGAAATATGAAGGGGGGAGGGGGGGCAGGGCGGGATACCTGTGTGACGGGCATTGGGGACAAACGGTTTGCGCGCGTGCGCTGAGTGGGATGTTCCATGAGCCTATATGTAAACTCGGAGGATGCGTGACACCCGAGGTGAGCCAGGAGGTGACTGGCCGGGTGGCTGATGCTCGGGTGTCCGTCTGTGCTCGGCACGGACTGGTTAACCAGAGCCCCCCCAGTTTTTTTCAAAACTATGGTGTTCTGCGTGGATGGGAAGGGGAGATGTGTGAACGAAGCAGGATACCGTTCGACGGTATGGTGAGAATCGGGGATGCGCGTGAGCGCTGGGTGAGTTTGTTTCATTGGCCTGTGGAACTCAAAGAATGCGTGACAACCGAGGTAAGCCAGGAGGTGACTGGCCAGGTAACCGATGCTCGGGTGTCCGTCTGTGCTCGGCACGGACTGGTTAACCAGAGCCCCCCCAGGGCGGCACTGGGGGGAGTGGCTACTGATTGGTTTGCTAAGTAGGAATGTTTCGATCTGTAGCAATATGACGTAGGTTCGGTCAGCTAATACTTGCACTGCCAGCAAGTCATGAGATTAGGTGACCTTGTCTGCGTAGTGAAGGCTTGTGCTTCGAAAATAGAGTGACATGCATAGAAGTATGTGACAGTTACTAACGCCTGGAGATTTTATCAAACTATGGTGTTCTGCTTGGATTTGGAGGGGAGATGTGTGAACGAAGCAGGATACCGTTCGACGGTATGGTAGCAATCGGGGATGCGCGTGAGCGCTGGGTGAGTTTGTTTCTTTGGCCTGTGGAACTCAGAGAATGCGTGACAAACCGAGGTAAGCCAGGAGGTGACTGACCAGGTAACCGATGCTCGGGTGTCCGTCTGTGCTCGGCACGGACTAGTTCAACCAGAGCCCCACCAGGGCGGTACTGGTAGGGATGTTTCGGTCTGTAGTAGTTTGACGTAGGTTCGGTCAGCTAATACTTGCACTGCCAGCAAGTCATGAGACTAGGTGACCTTGTCTGCGTAGTGAAGACTTGTGCTTCGAAAACAGAGTGACATGCATAGAAGTATGTGACAGTTACTAACGCCTGGGTGCTGAGCCGAAAAGTATGTGTGACAGGGATATGTAGTGAAAAGGTGTGTGAAGAGAATGGAAAACTGAAACAACGACAACCTACGCACCTGCTTGCTGCCCTAGTGATAGAGTCTCTGTTGGGGTCAAGCCTGGGAGACCTGGTGCCTATGGTGGGGTGACATGAAATTATTTGTGAGAGATGGGTTGCAAGAGCTGATTCGGGGCCGTAGTTGACCCCCTGGTGAAGAGATGCAAGCCCTCGAAATTACCTGGAAAGAGAAAGGGGTGGTCCGATCCTGTTGTATAGGAGACCAAGGGACGACTTACTGACCTAAGGGAAAGGTGAAAAGGGATAGAGAAAGGCGTGAGTAGCTGAAGTTTGCTACTGGGGAAGTTGTGGCAGCGAGGCCAATGGAGATCGAGCTGCAACGATTGCAGAGGTATGTAGGAGGGTGGATGTGGGAGCCGTGACACAAACCTGCGGTGAAGCAAGATGTGCGGGGGGCGGCTGTGCCTCACATTGGCTGGGTTGCCGTGGAAGGCAAGGAGTGGACTGTCTTGCTGAGGTTTGCAAGGTGTGGGGGCCCATTTACACGAACTTGCGGTGGCTGCAAGAAGTGCGTGGGGAGGGCAGTGACAGATGCTGTGGTGGGTGTGTGTGTGTTTTTTTTTTTTTTTTTGCAAGGTGTGGGGGCCCATTTACACGAACTTGTGGTGACTGCAAGAAGTGCGTGGGGAGGGCAGTGACAGATGCTCTGGTGGGTGTGTGTGTGTGTCTTTTTTTTTTTTTGGGGGGGCAGGGGGGCGGGGGGGGGGGGGGGGGGGGGGGGGGGGGGGGGGGGGGGGGGGGGGGGGGGGGGGGGGGGGGTGTTGTGGTGGACGTGTGAGTGAGGGGATGCTTGCACTGGGTAGCGGGCGTAACAACCAGTGGAAGTGGGGTGAATTGTGGGGTAGAAAACCAACAAACAATAGCATGGTAGTTGAAATAACTCAGTGGAAAAACAGGGGTTTCGACGTAGCGACGAAAAAGCATAAATCCTACCTGCGACGCTGAAGCGGAACGAACTGGGGGTGCGATCGGGAATCGAATCCGTAATCTGGAACGAGGAGCGTCGGACAACTCAGGAACGTGTACTGAGTTGCTTGTCGGCCTGGTGACGTGTAATACGGCGCGCTAGAACCGACACCAGCCGCGTGGAGAGGTCTGGTATTTATACCCTCCGGGCTCCTCCCATAATTGCAGGCCACCATGCTGGCCTTCCTATTTGTACTAATTCGGTTTTGTATATCAGGTAATATTACTTAAAAATAAATACATATTTGCTTAATAAATGTATGAATATATAAAATGTTTCTTCTTTTTGTCCTGCCTAATTAGGTATCTTATGCGCTTTTCATAGCACCGATCCACCACTGTCCTAACAAAGCCACCCAATAGAATCAATGAGACATAACATATTCAATGCATTAACCATCAAATGGTCCAAAAAGAAAATAATATGATGCAAATCTAAAATTAGCAGTTTGATTTGGCTTCATTTCTGCTCACCATTCAGACTATTCATCCATTACATGAAATCAAAAACCTCTGGCCTTACACGCCATGCATCACTTGGTAACCTAGGAGTCTCTTTATCCCTTACATTTATTCAAACACTACCAGAACCTACATGCCATATATTCTTAACCCAAAAGCCCTTTTACTGCTCAAATCATTTTTGACACCAGCAGCCTTTACACCTCTGATATCACCATGAGTATATTCTCCTGTAGGCATAGGTCACAGCTTGTCATGTTTCTGCACTTTAATTTACATGATGTTATTTCTTAACTGAAATAAATATTATCTTGATCCTGGGTGTAATTATATTATTGTTTTCTGAACTAGGAAATATATTTCCCTCATTTCACCCCTAATGACTATAAATGTCAGATCTCATTGTAGCAGACTTTGTGCATTCATCCAAAAACTCCAGCTTCAACTGTCAGTGCAGCCTGAGAAAAACATTAACAGAATAAATCTGCTACAGCAGTCTCAAGGGTCCATTGTCACACGTGATTTTAAAAGCAGGTTTAGTTATTTATTTTGAATTTTGCAAATAGCAGTTTTACATTCCATCATATGTGCAGTAAGATCGTCCAGGCTGTCTTAGCAGAAAATGGGTTAAAAGCAGATTATCTTGATGTTCTGCTGTGCAGGGTAATTTACTGCAAGCAATACATGTAGCCTTCAAAGTGGGGGTTGATCTTTCTGGCTCCCTGTATTGTCTAGGTTCCTAAGTTCACCCAAAGGATTTGCAGCTCCATATGTTTCCCTTCTATATTAGATAAGGTCACCTTGGATTTGAATGATAGCTGTCTGAAGTTCAGCTTCTTCTATATTAAACTCATCTTTAAATGGAGGCCTACAAAATAAACATCTATTGGCTGTTATACAATGACTATTAATCTTATGCTGCGTACACACGATCGGATTTTGCGACAACAAAACGGTGGATTTTTGTTCGAAGGATGTTTTTTATTTTATTTATTATTTATTACAGGATTTATATAGCGCCAACAGTTTACGCATCGCTTTACAATATAAAAAGGGAGACAATACAGTTATAATACAAGAGGATTAAGAGGGCCCTGTTCAGAATAGCTTACAATCTAATAGGGTGGGGGAGGTGATACAAAAGGTTGTAACTGTGGGGAATGAGCTGATGGAAGTGGTAAAAGATTAGTTGGAGACATGATAGGCTTCCCTGAAGAGATGAGTTTTCAGGGATCGCCTGAAGGTAGCTAGAGTAGCGGATAGCCGGACAGGTTGAGGCAGCGAGTTCCAGAGGATGGGAGAGGCTCTGGAGAAATCCCGGAGACGAGCATGGGAGGAGGAAACGAGAGCTTGACAGGAGGAGATCTTGAGAAGAGCGGAGAGGACGGTTTGGGATATGTTTGGAGACAAGATTGGTGATGTAGCTCGGGGCAGAGTTGTGGATGGCTTTGTAAGTTGTGGTTAGTATTTTGAATTTAATTTGCTGGATGATTGGGAGCCAGTGTAGGGATTGGAGGAGAGGGTTGGCAGACACTGAACGGTTGGTAAGGTGGATAAGTCTGGCAGCAGCATTCATGATAGACTGAAGAGGGTAGAGCCTATGGAGAGGCAGGCCAATGAGAAGGGAGTTGCAATAGTCAAGGCGAGAGATAACAAGGGAGTGAATGAGGAGCTTGGTGGTGTCATTTGTTAAAAAGGGGTGAATTTTAGAGATGTTACCGAGGTGAAGTCTACAAACTTTTGACAGCGATTGGACTTGAGGCTGAAATGACAAGTCGAGTCTAGGATTACACCGAGTACCCTGGCGTGAGGGGAGGGACTGATGGTTGCATTGTTGATTTTGATGGAAAAGTCATGGAGGGGGGCACGGGCGGGGGGGGGGAATATTAATAGCTCAGTTTTAGAGAGATTTAATTTAAGGAAGTGGTGCGACATCCATGCTGAGATGTCAGTTAGTAAGTTAGTAATGCGAGAGGAGACTGAAGGAGTGAGGTGAGGAGTAGACAGATAGATTTGGGTGTCATCGGCGTATAAGTGGTATTGGAAGCCGTGGGCAGTTATCAAGTGACCAAGGGAGGAGGTGTAGATGGAGAAGAGAAGGGGTCCAAGAACAGGGCCTTGGGGGACCCCCACAGAAAGGGGCAATGGAGAGGAGGAGACAGAGTTGTAGGTAACACTGAAAGAGCGCTGTGATAGATAGGCAGAGAATCAGGATAGAGCAGAATCTTGGAGGCCAAGGGAGTGTAGTTTATTGAGAAGAAGCGGGTGGTCAACAGTATCAAAGGCTGCAGAGAGGTCAAGTAGTAGCAGTATGGAGTACTGGCTGTTGGATTTAGCAGTTAGTAAATCGTTAGCGAGTTTTAGTAAGGCAGTTTCCATGGAGTGCTGCGAGCGAAAGCCAGACTGTAAAGAGTCAAGAAGGTTATTTTCACTGAGATGTTGGCTCAAACTTGTCTTGCATACACACGGTCACACAAATGTTGGCCAAAAATTCCAAATGTGAAAACGCTGTGACATACAACACATACGACGAGCCGAGAAAAAGGAAGTTCAATAGCCAGTGTGGCTCCTTCTGCTTGATTCAGAGCATGCATGAACTTTTGTGTGACAGACTTGTGTACACACGATTGGGCTTTCGGACAACAAGTTTTGTTGGTGGAAAATTTGAGAACCTGCTATCAAACATTTGTTGGCGGAAATTCCGTCAGCAAATGTTCGATGGAGCATACACATGGTCGGACTTTCCGACAACAAGCTCACATCGAATATTTCCCGTCAGAAAATCCGCCCCGCCCCGCAGTATAAAAGTATTCTTTCAATGGCAGCCATTTTTAGTGTGATTTTGGCGTGGAGAGAGATAGAACAGGGCTCTGTTCAGTGATATTAGTTAGTGTGCTATACTGTGCTATTTTGCTTCAATTGTCAGTGTAGAATATTAGTTTAGTGTCAGTCTACGGATAGTGTGAGTGTAGTGAGGAGGACCATCATTCAGCTTTTCATATTGTGCAGATAGAGTAGGGACAGTTCAGCTAGCTTCAGTGTAGTGACGGTTGAACACCATCTATTTGATTGCGTTACTGCCAGTTTAATGCCATATCGTATTGCATGCGTTACTGATAGTTTAACGCCATATAGTTTTGCGTGCGTTACTGTCAGTTTAACGCCATATCGCTTTGCGTGCATTACTGCCAGTTTAACGCCATATCGTATTGCGTGCATTACTGCCAGTTTAACGCCATTTCATTTTGCGTGCGTTACTGCCAGTTTAACGCCATATCGTATTGCATGCGTTACTGCCAGTTTAACTCCATATAGTTTTGCATGCGTTACTGCCAGTTTAACGCCATATGGTTCTGTGTGCATTACTACAAGTTTAACGCCATATAGTTTTGTGCGTTACTGCAAGTTTAACGCCATTTACTTCTGTGTACGAAGCTGCCAGTTTAACGCCACTTACTTCTGTGTGCGTTACTACCAGTTTAACGCCATTTACTTCTGTGTATCCAAAAAATCTCGAATCTTGTTCCCAGGGCACTACATTGTGGCCTCATCATACACAGCAGTTGCTGAGCAAAATAAAGGCAGCTTGCAGGAAAAATTTCATTTTTTTTGGCTTTATAAATTCAATTATTGCTGCAACAGATTATAGACATGGTACAGATCTGCCACAGTTACAGTTAGACAAAGGGGACCCCCCTGGCACTATATTGGAAGGAATTTTTCATTTTTAGGCTTTCACTTTAAAAATCAAAAAATCACTGCTCATTTAAAAATGACTTTTTTCACAAACATTTTTTATTTATTGATCCATGTCCCCCAGGGCAGGACCCGGACCCCTATAACCATTGTATGCCCAATTACTTTCATTTAAGCCTTTAAAATGGGCACTTTTGATATTTGACGTTCAGGTCCCATTGACTTTAATGGGGTTCGTTATTCGGGTCCGAGTGTTCGCGGTGTTCGGAAGTTCTGGTCCGAACCTAAAAGGGGTCCGTTCGGCCCATCCCTAGTGCCTAGGTCAAATTTCATGAATAGGGTTTACATACACTTTAAAGAGAACATCCAGCCATATGCTCTGAGTGTATTGATTGATGTTTATTACCAAGAGTTTATCTTTTCTGAGTTGTCTGTATTTCCTGTCTGTCTTGTTTACCAATTAATGCAACCCCTTAAATGTTTATAAAAACCTCAGGGTGTGTCAGAGAGTGTCAGCAACTAGATTGGGTCATCTTCTGAGGGACAAAGCAATCTGATACAACCAATGGCTTCTAAGGCCCCATACACACTATTCGATTTTCTGCAGATTTTTGTCTTCAGATTTTTGTCTTCAGATTTACCAAAACCATGTAGTGCAAGAGCCTGCCTGATTGCATACAAGTTGAAACTCTTAAGGTTTGACCTCATATAATATGGTTTTGGTAAATCTGAAGACAAAAATCTGCAGAAAATCTAATAGTGTCTATAGGGTCTAAGGGGTATCACCACACATACAACATATAATCTGGGTGTGGCTGGCAGATAAAATTGCATGTGTAATGTACAGTATGTACTGTATATTGTAGATGTATAAATAATAAAGAAGAATCTGGGCATCATTGTAGATCAGCCTGCAATCGCCATCTCCATCTTCTAAAACAATAAAGAGGCATAGTTGTAATTTACTAAAGGCAAATAGGCTGTTCACTTTGCGAATAGTGAATGTAGTGGAAATTCACTTTGCGAATAATACCCAATTATGTGCAAGGAAACAACATTGTATTCATGCTTGCACATAATTGAATGATGGAAGTAAGCAGAGCTTCACTTCAATCACTGAGTTAAGGAAAACTTCCCTTGCAAAGTGAGTAGTCTATTTGCTTGTAGTAAATCAACCCTATATACTTGAATGAGATAGACCTCTACAAAACATTTAAGAGGACCTCCACCAATATTTACAATCCTTTTATCCAGTAAGGGCCAATGAGGCTTTCTGATTGTATAGTGGGGCAATAGGTCGGTGAAAATGAACTTAAGTTAAAGTGACAGTCGGATTAAAAAAAAAAAATTCCTACTTACCTACTCTGTGCAATAGTTTTGTCACCAAGAAGCCCTGATCCTCCTTATCTCTGGTCCCCTGCTTGCACTCCTGGCTCCTCCCCCTTGACCATTGCCCCCAATAGCAAGCCGCTTGCAATGGTGGCGCTGGTGCATGCTCGCTCCTAAGCCTGACTCTATGCTTCCAAAAGACACATAAAACCATGGCTTGGTCCCACCACCCGCTCTCTCTTCATTGGCACACTGCCTGTGATTGACAGCAGTGGGAGCCAATGACAACTGCTGCTGTCTCAACTGATTAGGAGCGTTAGTCCCAGGACAGCCGAGTCTTTTGTGCACATCGCTGGATCGAGAGGAAGCTCAGGTAAGTATTGGGGGGGGGGGGGGGCAGCACACAGAAGGTTTTTTTACCTTCATGCATTGAAGCATACAGCCCCAAGGTCACATTGGTATCAAATCAGAGTGGTACATAGCAGAGAGTTTTCTGGAGGATTAAAGGAATATATTGCAATGCCTCCTGTTGATTAATAGCATCAAAATAAAAGGCCACATGCATGTGGTAAATGTACAGAGATACTCTGATCTAGGCAGCAGGCAGATGCTGACTATTTCCAGAAGGAGGATAATATACATAAAGGATAAATAAGTTTGTTGAATGCTATCAGATGTGAGTAGCAGTGAATCTTAATAAACCAGGCAAATAATTGACTACATAGCAAATAAGCAACAAATAACTTACACGAGGCAAACAATCTCATTCATCCCTTTATAAATAAAGCTGTAAGACTTCAATGTATGTCAACAAACTCCAAAAGACAGGGGTCTGCCATGAACTTGAGATCGTTAATTAAATTCCCAGCAGAATATAGCTAGCAGCTATATTTTTAATAATGTGTTTTGTTAAAATTAAAGCTATATTTCTTTAATGCATTAACTATAAATAAGACTATGTACACTATGGGATCTCCAGGAGCAGCTGTGTATTACAGGGCAGTAGGGCAGCTTCAGCTACAAGGATTATGTTGGCACTCATTTTTGTGTATTAGTAATATGTTGCAGGGATTAGAGAGAGGATTTTTTTCTCATTCTTCCATAAGCAACATATCTGTATCAGATTATTAGCTTGATTGGAAAGCACGATTGTACATAAATGTAATGACTGTAAAAAAAAAAAAAAAAAAAAAAAAAACTATTTCTTTTTCTGATTGATATTTACTCCTGTTTTAATACCCAAGGACAATGACGTGTGAAAATCTCATATGTTGGTAGAATGAATTGAAATATGTAATTGTAAAAAAGGGACAAAGTTATTTAACCACTTGGCCCCCGGGAAAATGTACCCCCCTTCATGATCCAGGCCATTTTCTGCTTTTTGGAACTGTGTTACTTTAATTGACAACTGCGCAGACATGCAATACTGTACAAAAATAAAATGTTTATTCTTTTTTTTCGATCAAATAGAGCTTTCTATTGGTGGTATTTGATCTGGGTTTTCTTACATTGTGGGCTATAAACAAAAAAAAGGTTGATAATTTTGAAAAAAAGTTTTTCAAAGTTATAGCATCTACAAACTATGGTATATACAGTATACTGGAATTTTTTTATACAGTACTAGTAATTGCGGCGATAAACGACTTTTAGAGGGACTGCGATATTGCAGTGGACTAAAGTGCTAAAAATATGCACTGCCACTGTGCTAATGACAAAGGATTAAATGTGTGCCTAACCAGTGTTTTTGTGTCTATTATGTGCTGTTTTTGCTAAAGGATGTGGTGGATTTTCTTATCCTGCTTTACAAATCGGAGCTCTGCCTTGTTTACTGTTAAATACCGTTATTATGGTGTTAATATCAATATATTCAATAATTCATATTGATGAGAAAAGTTCCAAGAAAGTCTGTTCAGTTCTTGTATAAAAACTAAAAAAAATGAATAAATAAAAAAATAGCAAAATATTACAAGAACAATATCAAAATGTAGAATGTAAAAATAAAATCAATAGTGTATTATATTCTTAAGATGAAGATTGAATCAGATGTGTGTGTGTGTAGCTGTGCCAGCTTCCTTCAATGTCTCATGGTGTCTGCAGCAAATCTCTGCTCAACTGTCCTTCTGTTACTAGTTTTTTACTCCTAAAATCTGACCCCCACTTTATCTTTAAAAGGGCTGGTTTAAAGTTCCTCTGAGACTCTTCTAATGAGACATAGCTTCCCTCCCACCTCTCACGCAAGAATGGGGGTTGTTCAGTCTCTATGCATCGACATTCTTGAGGAGTGGAAATGAAATGAAATAATTTTAAGTATAAGATATAATGTCTTTAACATCTAAACCAAATACTACATAAATCAGTATATATATATTATATTCATTAAAAACCTAACGTTTTTATTAATATCCTAATCAAGAAATATTGTAGTATAAAGAGCTTATAATCTTAACTAAAACATGATCTTTAACATCTTAAGAAATGTGATGCATCTTAAGAAATATGAAACCTTTCATCTCATTTGCCATGGGAGGATGGTAAGAACCCAGCTCAATCTTAATTACTAACACATGTCGGCTCTCCATAGAAATGTTTATGAAGCTATGCGTATACTTTTACACGTATAAGAGTCTATATAATTTCACTTTTTCCATAACTAAGAAGATATGTGTGTGTGTGTGTGTGTGTGTGTGTGTATATATATATATATATATATATATATATATATATATCCATATATATATATATATATATATATATACAAGGCTCAAAATTTCAAGTCCTGAGCTACTATCCAGGCCTCAAAGGTTACTCGCCACCAGTGCCCCACTCAATCCCTATATTAAACTCAATTATTCTATAAAGATCCAATCCATTCATTCATTTGTTAATATTTGTTAATTGATGAATATTAGATATTATATTAAAGAAACTTTCTAACATTTCCCTCTCAAAATGATTGCTTAAACAATCTTAATCATTTTCTTATCTAAATCCATTTACAACCGCATCTCATTCGTATCCATATAGCGTCAGGTACCCCCATATATTACCTAATAAAGGTTTTAAACCCCCTGATTGCCCCTAGTTAACCCTTTCACCCCCTTTTGCCAGTGTCACTATAGATAATTGATTTGAATATATTTTTCATTATCAATTTAATAATAAAAATATAGGAAAAATGAACTTATTAAACCTTTTGCTTCAAACTGTCACTTACAAAACACTAAACAATAACTTTTTTTTTTGTGGTAGCGTTTTGATTCAGTCGCTTCAGTCAGGAGCTTTTTTACTTTTTACTCCATTCTATTCTGCAATGTTTTATTATGTTTTATCATGTTTTATCATGCTTGCTTTTCAGGTATGTAATTTTGTTTACTGTGTTTTAGTGTTAAGCATTTTTTTTTTTTTGTTTTCAATCAGTTGCAACGCGGATTTATTTATCTTGACAGCAACAGCGTTTTGATACATAAAGCCGCGACTCCAACGTAGGAGGTGATTTCACCACCACAGTTAAAAAAAAGAGCATATATGCCGAAGCATGGATGTCGTACATACGGTCTTTTTTTTGTCCCAAGAGATTGAATAATGAAAAAAGAATATATATATATTTTTTTTACAAAAAGTTGTCACTAAATGATATATTGCTCAAACATGTCATGGGCATATGTGGAAATACACCCCAAAATACATTCTGTTGCTTCTCCTGAGTACGGGGATACCACATGTGTGGGACTTTTTGGGAGCCTAGCTGCGTACGGAACCCCAAAAAACCAATCACCGCCTTCAGGCTTTCTAAGGGTGTAATTTTTTTATTTCACTTCTCACTGCCAATCACAGTTTCGGAGGCCATGGAATGCCCAGATGGCATAAAACCCCCCAAAATGACCCCATTTTGGAAAGTAGACACCCCAAGCTATTTGCTGAGAGGTATTGTGAGTATTTTGCAGATCTCGCTTTTTGTCACAAAGTTTTGAAAATTGAAAAAAAGAAAAAAAAATGTTTTTTTCTTTACTTTCTTCATTTTCAAAAACAAATGAGAGCTGTAAAATACTCACCATGCCTCTCAACAAATAGCTTGGGGTGTCTACTTCCAAAATGGGGTCATTGGGGGGGGTTTGTGCTATTTTGGCATTTTATGGCCTTCGAAACGGTGATAGGTAGTGAGGAGTGAAATCAAAAATTTGCACCCTTAGAAATCCTGAAGGCGGTACTTTCCCTCCAAAAAATTGTGTTTAGCATAAATCTATAATCCATACAACCTTTCAAATAACCTTGTCAAAATTTGAACTTAAAATATGTTTCTAAACTTTAATTCATTTATATATGTGAGATGATTTTAAAAATAAATACATATTACAATGTACTGTTATCTTAATTAACACCATATGTTTCTAACTAAAATTACTCTATTATAAGGATGTTTAACCCTTTCAATTCTGAAAATACACTATATGTGATTGTAAAAGTTGATGTGTAAAACATATCTCATCTTGATATGATAAACATATCAAGTCACAAAAATGTGTGTGTGTATATATATATATATATATATATATATATATATATATATATATATAAAAACTGCAATATATCTGATGGATAAATTATTTCATCAGTAGTCAAAAATCACAGTGGTGTAGTAGTTAGTACTCTTGCCTAGCAGTAAGAAGGGACGCTGGCTCGAATCCCAATCACGGCACTACCTGCCTGGAGTTTGCATGTTCTCCCTGGGCCTGCGTGGGTTTCCTCCAGGTACTCCGGTTTCCTCCCACACTCCAAAGACATGCTAGTAGGTTAATTGGCTTCTGTCTAAATTGGCCCTAGTATATGAATGTGAGTTAGGGACCTTAGATTCTAAGCTCCTTGAGGGTAGGGACTGATGTGAATGTACAATGTATATGTAAAGCACTGCGTGAATTGACGTTGCTATATAAGTACCTTAAATAATAATAATAATAATTGTATTTTATAAATGTGTCTCTTATTAGAGGTCTTGAGGTTTTTCTTTTTTCCTTCTTTTTCTTCTTCCTGCACTCTGTAAGGTTGGAAAAACTTTATTGAACATAAAAAGACAACAATAATTATAACAAATTAATCTCTTGTATCAAATCTTCTCCCAGAACAAGCTTTAAGGTTTTTTTTTTCATCCGGAAGGTCTATAAATATTACAATTGTCTTCTTTTGGTGACTTATAAGTCAGATCCTGAAAAAGAATGCAGTATCTGTATTTTGAATTTACTAATGCAAAATATATCTTCATTTACTTATTCATTTTACATACCACAATCCTAATATTTTATTATGACATGAAAGACATATTTTGGTAATAACATATCTTATTACCTTACTTTGCTCAATTCTTCTTAAACTGCCCTATACTCCTTATGCTATTATTCTGTGTATTTTAAATATAACAGGATATAATTTCTCCTTTTTGTCATGAGCCAAGAAAGGTTTCAAATCAACTCAGAAGACTGGAGCAAACTGTGTCCATTCACTTCTCCTCTTTAAGATTTAGAGTCATGCGTGCTGTACTCTCATTTTTGGCATCTTCTAATTCAGCATTTTTCTAGAATTTTAGCTGAATAGCATAAGCATTCTTTGGTTAACACATAGGAAGACCTGTTGAACGACTGTTAATATTTTTAACAAATACTGGCTCAAAGCCTCTCTCAGCAGTTGTTCTAAAAATAAAATGTACAGGCTTTCATTTGTACAAACATCATGTTCTGTTACCCAATCTACCTGTATAGATTTCAAATGTAAAGTTTTAAAAATGGGCAATATTTGTCATATAATTCTCCTGAATTAATTCTCTCTCGAAGAAGTTTTAGTGATAGATCAGATGTCTGTAATATGATCTCACTAGATCTCACAATCGTTTCTGTTACTTTGACTGCAAAATAAACACTTAACAATTGCTCCATATTTGTCAAACTTCTGATCACCTTCAGATGTCCACCAGGCACCCACAATTGCTGGTAATACAGAGCAGGGACATGGATCTGTGTGTGTAAACACACAGATCCACGTCCTGTCAGTGGAGAGGAGACCGATCGTGTGTTCCCAGTACAGAGGAACACTGATTGGTCTCCTCCCCTTGTGAGTCACCTCCCCCTACAGTTAAAATCACTCCCTAGGCAACACATTTAACCCCTCGATCGCCCCCTAGTGTTAACCCCTGCCAGTGACAGTTATACAGTAATGCTTTAGAATTTACACAAATTCTTTTTACTTTATTCTGTAATTCAGACAACTGAATATAGTTTATTTGACTTGCACATGGCAAATCATCTATTCGCTCAGTCAAAATCGGACAATTAACACATACACTGCTATCCTGCTGAGTTTTTGTTTTCCCTTTTGTACGAACAACATTCCTTTTAGGAACTTCTAATATCATTGTGTCATAAACTTTAACTAACTTTATTAAGTTTATAACCTGTTTTCTGAATTTCTCAAAAGTAAATTTATATTTTTGTATCTTAATATTGGTCTGTAAGCATTCATTGAACATGTAACACCATAATTCATCATCTTTAACAAATGTTGACAGGTTTTTTAATTCTAATTTACTCTCACTAGACAATTCATCAATAAAATTAATTACTTTGCAATTTAGAACAGACTTCCTTCATGTAAAATGCGTTCCCTCTCTTGGCAGTAAATTGTGTCACCAAGAAACAGAGTTTTCTTGCACGTGCGCAAACGTCTCACCAATTTTGATGATTCTATGATTCTAGGTTCATTCGATGATGCCGAAAGTTCATTTGCTGTTTCTATTTCTCCTGGAAGCTTGACTGCATAATCAATGCTTGTCTTGTTTATCTTCCCTGTCGTCAAGCAAAAGGAGAAATAATTCAAAAATGTTCGATATTTGAAACTGGCTAAGGATTGCCACTGTTAAGTACCGTTATTATGGTATTAATATCGATATATTCAATAATTCATATTGATGAGTAAAGTTCCAAGAAAGTCTGTTCTTGTATAAAAACTCAAACATTGATTTAATAATAAAAAATAGCAAAACATTACAAGAACAATATCAAAATGTAGAATGTAAAAATATCATCAATAGTGTATTATATTATTAAGATGAAGATTGAATCAGATGTGTGTATGTGTAGCTGTGCCAGCTTCCTTCAATGTCTTGTGGTGTCTGCAGCAAATCTCTTTACAAAATGTAATTGTAAATGTATGTGTATACTAGCAATAGCACCTAAAAGAGAACCATAACCTACAGTATGTGCGCGATTGATAAACATTATACGTTACTTTTGTTACAAACAATCAAGTACCTAAATGTTCTTATCCTGACTGGAGGTCTGGCTGGAATGAAAAACTCTAATGATCCTATTAGCGAGGAACAGAGCCTAGATATTGATCAATCTGATCTGTCTGCAGGATGCATAATTATTAGTTACTTTACCACACAGAATATTTAACCCCTGTGTGCTGGGCAATAATCTGCAGAAGTGTAGGATAATCAGTATCATGAACGAGGCCAGAAAATACATTTTGTAATTCCCATTATTAGTTACAGTGTCAAGTGCAGATAATCAGTATTGGTTTTCTGTGATTCAATTAATATAATTAGCCATATGAGTTAGGTTGTTACAGGCTAATGGAACTGTCCTTTACATGACCTTTAAACATCTGAATATTTCTTCAAACAAATTGGTACATTAACCGTCCTGATTAATACTTGCAATAAAGTAAGCCAGTGTTTATTTCACTCCAAAGCCACACCATCTATGTAAAAATCACCCACTATAACATAATATAATCTCCCACTATAACGGTAGTGTTTGGTAAACAGTGGGCCCACTGTATTTCCGCATCAAAAAATTGCTATTTTAGAGACCCTTATTTGGTAAGTTGTTAGCCCCTGCCAGGAGCCTGGGTAAGGCTGGATAGGTTTTAGGGCTATGGAAAAATCTAGCTCTTGTTGAGTATTTAAAGAAACCTGCCTCAATGTTGTGTCATCATTTCAGTAAAAAAGCTGGCCATAATCCCAAAATGTTCTACAAATTACACATTTTATTTACAAAATTCCATTTTCAGTAATACCAAATATATTTACATTATTTTGTATTAGATCATATATGTGTATGTAAATTACCACTAGACAGAGTATGACAATATACATTATGCATGTTCTTCTGCAGAAAGCAGAACGTAATTCTTACCAGATACAGATTGACTCCGTCAGACATTAACTTTACCTTTTCAGTATTTTCTGCTTTGCCATAAATGTCTTACTTTATTTCTATTCATTGAAACAACTGAAGTGTATACACCAAATAAATTGTCCAGAACAGCAAATATTCTGTTAGAATTATGGTGTTCTGACAGTATGTAGTGGGTGCTTAATATGTAGTAGTGGCTTTGACAAAGCTTGAAGTTGAAAAATTCTTGCTTTAGTGTTTTGTTTATATAAGAGTAATCAGCAGTTACAACAACACATACAAAGTTGTGCAAGATGTGCTTTCATAAGCATTTTTCCGACAAGAATTCTGATGGTGAGGCTAACTGAGAAGAGGATGCTGTCCTAATCCTGCTTACACTGGTTATGGGATCTGGAACCTTTCCGTGTCCTCTCAGGGACCACGTCAAGAGGAGGAGTTATCCAACCCCTAACAAGAGGGGGCCTTTCCCTGCTAATACTCCCCACACTGTGGGCACACCTAATGAAAAATCAGGGGCTATAATAAGCATCCCTACATTCAAGATGGCCACTATATCAAGAGAACTAGGTGTTCAATAAGACTCTTCCCAGATGGTACCCAGAGTCCATGGCAGAGAAAACATTGGTCTTAAAGCGAGACTGTACTGAAAAAAAAAAATTTAAAAGCCAGCAGCTACAAATACTGCAGCTGCTGACTTTTAAAAAATGGACACTTACCTGTTCCAGGGTCCAGCGGTGTCGGCAGCAGAGGCCGATCGATCGCTCGGCTCCCTGCTGTAGCCGGCGCCATTCTCGGTGAGGGAATCAGGAAGTGGCTTCACTTCCCGATTCCCTACTGCGCATGCGCGAGTCGCGCGGCGCAATGAGAATCTTCAGCGCTGTCTGCTGGGACACGTGTGTGTCCCGGCAGACAGCGCGCTGGGACAGGAAGTGATGTAAACTCCCGTGGGAGTTTATTCCTGGAAGTGGGTGCAGATACCTGTCTTAGACAGGTATCTGCACCCCCCTCCCCCCTGAAAGGTGCCAAATGTGACACCGGAGGGGGGGGGAGGGTTCCGAAAAGCGGGAGTTCCACTTTAGGGTGGAATCCCCCTTTAAGCAAGACTTCACTAAGTAGTAGTAGTAGTAAGCAGTAGTAGTAGTAGTAAGCAGCAGTCACATGGCTGCTTTCCTTACTAATAGGGATGGGCCAAACCACCCCCTGTTCAGTTCGCACCTGAACATTCAAACATCATGAAAGTTCAGAACCGAATGACAAACCCATTGAAGTCTATGGGACCCAAACTTGAAACATCGAAAGTGTCCCTTTTTAAAGCATACAGTATCTCACAAAAGCGAGCACACCATATTTGTAAATATTTTATTATATCTTTTCCAGTGGCAACATTGAAAAAATTACACTTTGCTACAATGTAAAGTAGTGAGTATACAGCTTGTATAACAGTGTAAATTTGCTGTCCCCTCAAAATAACTCAACACACAGCCATTAATTAGTTTACCCCTGGCTGTGCTGAAGTTGGTGGTGAAGGTGTTACGCTGACCGGATGAGGAGGCGGTAGAAAATGAGGAAGCTGAGTAGGAGGAGTTAGCAACAGGAGGCAAACTGAAGCACCCTGCAATCCTCGGTGGTGGAAGGACATGCGCCAAACTGCTATCCGCCTCAGGCCCAGCCGCCACTGCATTTAGCCTGGCCTGGTGGTGTGTGATAATGGGCCAAATCTCGTAGCAGTTCTGGGCCTAGCCGGTTTGACGCACATCCCTTGCCTGGCGCATGTGCTGAACTTGGTGGTCCAGAGATTCCTTAAAAATTACCCCCATATGCCAGAGCTGCTGCAGAAAGTGTGGGCTGTCTGTGCGCACTTTCGGCGTTCTCACCCTGCTGCTGCTCGCCTGTCAGCGCTGCAGTGTAACTTCGGCCTTCCCGCTCACCGCCTCATATGTGACGTGCCCACAAGGTGGAACTCCACCTTGCACATGCTGGCCAGACTGTGCGAGCAGCAGCAGGCGATAGTGGAGTTTTAGCTGCAGCAAGATGAAGAAACCGAAGGATGAATAGAGGAAGAAGGAAGACCAGAAGAAAGAAGATTTTAATAAAGGAATTGTCAAAGACCGTCTCCTGTCATTTTTACAATTTTTGACACTTTTTTGGTGAAGTGGTAGGGGTACTTTTGTACCCCCTTACCATTTCACACAGGGGGGGCGGGATCTGGGGGTCCCCTTGTTAAAGGGGGCTTCCAGATTCCGATAAGCCCCCCGCCCACAGACCCCCACAACCAATGGCCAGGGTTGTGGGGAAGAGGCCCTTGTCCTCATCAACATGGGGACAAGGTGCTTTGGGGGTCTCAGACCCCCAAAGCACCCTCCCAATGTTGAGGGCATGTGGCCTGGTACGGTTCAGGAGGGAGGGGGCCGCTCTCGTCCCCCCTCTTTTCCTGCGGCCTGCCAGGTTGGTAGGGATTTTGAGGGGGACCCCACGCCATTTTTTTTTGGCCGGGGTTCCCCTTAAAATCCATCCCAGACCTCAAGGGACCCCAGCCAAAAAAAAAAATAAAAAATGGCGTGGGGTCCCCCTCAAAATCCATACCAGACCCTTGAGGTCTGGGATGGATTTTAAGGGGAACCCCGGCCAAAAAAAAATGGCGTGGGGTCCCCCTCAAAATCCATACTTAATATCCATAGCAGACCTGAAGGGCCTGGTTATTGAATTTGGGGGGACCCCCACGCTTTTTTTTTTTTTATCAATGACTTTTTTTTTATGAATGGCTTTCAATGAATGACTGTTCTCTGTGTTATGGGAGCCGTCAATTCACATTAGCCGCAAGTGATTTTAAATAGCTTTTTTTCCTGCAAAAATGACACTTTTTGCAGGGACAGTTCTAAGCACAGGAAACATGCGCCCCTTCACAGGCATACTATAGACACCCCCCAGATGTGATACTGCAATGCTGTACTAACAGCACGCACACACTAATCCCCAGAATCATAGCACATAATGTCAGCAGTCAGCAGCACATAACACTGACACTGACGCTGGAACACAACACAATATGCGAGGCCGCCAGCGCGGCGGCCTTTTATACTGTGGGGCGTGTACTAACCCCCTGAGCTATAATTGGCCAATTATTGCTCTCCTCGCCACTGGCTCTTTGATTGGCCAAGCATGCGGGTCACAGTGCATGCTTGGCCAATCATCAGCCAGCAATGCACTGCAACTGGCGCAGTGCATTGCGGGCCGCTCGCATCACACGAATTTGATGCGAGCGGCCCAAATAGTTCTGGAACATGGGTTCGAATCGAAAACCGGGCTCCGGGCCCATCCCTACTCTTCTTCTGAGAAGGGGGCCTCCAGCATATTATTTGTTTATGTTTATGTATTTTATGTTATTTTAAGTTATTTCCCTATCCACATTTGTTTGCAGAGCACTTGCCATTCTCTTAAAAACAGTTTGCTGCCATTTGCAGCCCTCTAGCCCTTTCCATTACGTTTTTAGAGCCATTTTAGTCCTCAAAAGTTTGGGTCCCCATTGACTTCAATGGGGTTCGGGTTCGGGGTAAAGTTCGGGTCAAGTTCGGTCCCGAACTCGAACTTTTTTGCAAAGTTCGGCCGAACCCGTCGAACCTGAACATCCAGGTGTCTGTTGAACTCTATTTGTGAGCTTTGTAAATCCCAGGGGATCACTACAGTGGTGGTGAACCAGAACCTCAACCAAGTGATGGGGCAACCTGACTATAAATGAACTGGTAAGCTCTGGCACTATATAGCAATTGGGAATTTTTTATGTAAGCCCATCTACTAGGAAGGCTTTAAACAGCTACATTTCTTTGAAAATTGTACAAAGTTCAAAACATGTATCTAGATGTTGCTAAGCAAATAATACCCTTTATGCAAAGATGGAGTCATGCGTTAAGTATCCTTCATAAACCATTTTGAAATGTAGAATTAGTATTGTGACATATAAAATATAAATATGTCCAGACACCCTTGCAATCATTTTAGCGAGGGTATCACTACTGATTTCTCTAGCGCTGTGCTGGTTCCTAGTAGGGATGAGCCGAACACCCCGGGTTCGGTTCGAACCAGAACCTTCGAACGGACCGAAAGTTCGCGCGAATTTTCGAACCCTATACGTTATAATGGACGCGAACGTTCGAAATCAAAAGTGCTAATTACAACGGCCAATATGCATGTTAATGTCATAAAACAGGTTTGGGGACTCGGGTCCTGCCCCAGGGGACATATATCAATGCAAAAAGAACTTTTAAAAACTAACGTTTTTTCGGGAGCAGTCATTTTAATGATGCATAAAGTGAAAAAAAAAAAGTGACATTTTCCTTTAAATATGGTACCTGGGGGGTGTCCAAAGTATGCCTGTGAAGTGGCATGTGTTTCCCGTGTTTAGAACTGTCCTTGCACAAAATGACATTTGTAAAGGAAAAAAAGAAGCCATTTAAAACCACTTGCGGCTTTAGGTTTGATCTTAAGTAGAATCTGAACAGGTACATTATGAAGTGTAGCTCCATCCCAAAAAAATCTATTTTTAAGCTTTTTGGAGAACATAGGGAGGGGTTATCACCCCTGTAACATTTGCTGTCTTTGCACATCTGTTCAGAACATGTCACCTCACTTTCCGTCCCAATGACAAATGTTTTTGGAAAAGTGGGGTTTTAATTGAAACAAGGATTGGTGATAAAGTATCAGTAGAGAGGAGATACCTTTTTCCCAAATTAAATCTAACAGGATAGAATTTCCCTTCCTAGGGGTAGATTTCCTCTCACTTCCTGTTTTCTCTTTCCATTTGCAAGTAGGAGTCGTTTGTAAGTTGGATGTTTGAAAGTAGGGGCCTGGCGTATATACTCTGCAGAAATTTGCCCTATTAGATGTTGGTGTAGCCACAAGACTGGTGGGCACAGGAATGGGCCCTGCTGTGAGTTAATAGATCAAGATTTGTAATTGCATGCACCTGTTGAACAGGGCAGAAAAATTGGGGGTGGTGGACGGTTTTGCCACAAGACTGTAAGCTCTCACAGTTACTCTTGGTGGGCGCAGGAATGGGCCCTGCTGTGAGTTATTAGATCAAGATTTGTAATTGCAAGCACCTGATGAACAGGGCAGAAAAATTGGGCCTTTGGCGGTGGTGGTGGACGGTGTTGCCACAAGACTGTAGGCCCTCATAGTTACTCTTGGTGGGCGCAGGAATGGGCCCTGCTGTGAGTTATTAGATCAAGATTTGTAATTGCAAGCACCTGATGAACAGGGCAGAAAAATTGGGCCTTTGGCGGTGGTGGTGGACGGTGTTGCCACAAGACTGCAGGCCCTCATAGTTACTCTTGGTGGGCGCAGGAATGGGCCCTGCTGTGAACTATTAGATCAAGATTTGTAATTACCCGCCCCTGTTAAACAGGGGCTGAAAAATTGTGCCTTAGGCACTGGTGCTGGTGCCACAACACTGCAACCCCTCACAGAGACTGTACTTGGAGCACAGCAGTCACACGTGTTGCGAAGCATTTTTTTAAAAAATTGTAAGTACACGCCCCTGTTAAACAGGGGCTGAAAAATTGTGCCTTAGGCACTGGTGCTGGTGCCACAACACTGCAACCCGGCCCTCACAGATACTGTACTTGGAGCACAGCAGTCACACGTGTTGCGAAGCATTTTTTTTAAAAAATTGTAAGTACACGCCCCTGTTAAACAGGGGCTGAAAAATTGTGCCTTAGGCACTGGTGCTGGTGCCACAACACTGCAACCCGGCCCTCACAGATACTGTACTTGGAGCACAGCAGTCACACGTGTTGCGAAGCATTTTTTTAAAAAATTGTAAGTACACGCCCCTGTTAAACAGGGGCTGAAAAATTGTGCCTTAGGCACTGGTGCCACAACACTGCAACACGGCCCTCACAGAGACTGTACTTGGAGCACAGCAGTCACACGTGTTGCGAAGCATTTTTTTTTAAAAATTGTAAGTACACGCCCCTGTTAAACAGGGGCTGAAAAATTGTGCCTTAGGCACTGGTGCTGGTGCCACAACACTGCAACACGGCCCTCACAGAGACTGTACTTGGAGCACAGCAGTCACACGTGTTGCGAAGCATTTTTTTTAAAAATTGTAAGTACACGCCCCTGTTAAACAGGGGCTGAAAAATTGTGCCTTAGGCACTGGTGTGGTGGCATGGATCATTGAGGAGGAGGAAGAGGATAGTCAGTGAACATAAGAGGACAGTCACTCAGCATCAGCATAGGCAGTCTTGAAGGGATGTGACATTAAAAATTATTCGGTTATATCCGCCTCAGGTGCCTGGTAGCTGGTGGTGATCCAAGACTGATTCATTTTGATGAATGTCAGTCGATCAACCGAGGCGGTGGACAGGCGCACCCTATGATCAGTCACAAATCCTCCAGCAGCACTGAATGTGCGTTCGGAAAGAACGCTGGAGGCAGGACAGGCCAGTAGCTCAATTGCATACTGTGCAAGCTCTGGCCAGTGATCCATCCTCAGGACCCAGTAAGCCAGAGGATTTTCGGTGGGAAAGGTGTCCAAGTCTGACCTTGCCCCAAGGTATTCCTGCACCATGTATATCAGACGCTGGCGATGGTTGCTGGAACCGATCATACCTTGGGGCTGCGGACTAAAAAATTGTCTGAACGCATCGGTCAGACGTCCACCTTCCCCACCGCTCCTTCTGCCACTGACCGAAGCCTCAGCAACTCATCGCCCAGGACCAGGAGTTTGTAGCCTCCCAGTTTCTGGGAACGCGTTGCACAGACCTTTCTGCAAGGCCTCCCTGAGATGTCTCATCCTCTGCTCCCTCTGCGACGGCAAGATAAGGTCCGCAACCTTACCCTTGTACCGCGGATCAAGGAGAGTGGCCAGCCAGTAATGGTCCCTCTCCTTGATCCGAAGAACACGAGGATCCTTCCGCAGGCTTTGCAGGATCAGGGAGGCCATGCAGCGTAGGTTAGCTGAGGCATTCGGTCCGGAGTCTTCTGGGTCACTGAGGATGACATGATCGCCAGCCACCTCCTCCCAGCCACGTACAAGTCCACTGGCTTGTTGGGACTGTACATCATCCCTAAAAGACTGCTGCTGCTGATGCTGAGTGCCAGGCTCCACCTCCATGCTCACACAATCCTCCTCCTCCTCCTCCTCCTCCTCCTCCTCCTCATCCTCTTCCTGTGTGATGGGTGGGACAGAAGGAACACTGTCCGGATAAAGGGGGCCTTGAGAGGCAAGGAAGTCCTCCTCTTCCTGCCTCTGTTCTGCCTCAAGTGCCCTGTCCATTATCCCACGCAGCGTATGCTCCAACAGGTGGACAAGAGGGACAGTGTCACTGATGCATGCACTGTCACTGCTCACCATCCTCGTGGCCTCCTCAAATGGTGAGAGGACAGTGCATGCATCCCTGATCATGCTCCACTGACGTGGGGAAAAAAAACCAAGCTCCCCTGACCCTGTCCTGGTGCCGTAGTCGCAAAGGTACTCATTGATGGCCCTCTGCTGCGTGTGCAGTCGCTGCAGCATGGCCAACGTTGAGTTCCACCTGGTGGGCATGTCAGATATTAGGCGGTTCTTGGGCAGGTTCAGCTCCTTTTGCAGCTCAGTCAGCCGAGCACTGGCATTATAAGATCGGCGGAAATGCACACAGACTTTCCTGGCCTGCCTCAGGACATCCTGTAAGCCTGGGAACCTGCCCAAGAACCGCTGCACCACCAGGTTGAGGACGTGAGCCATGCAGGGCACATGGGTGAGCTGCCCCTGTCGCAGGGCGGAGAGGAGGTTGGTGCCATTGTCAGAAACGACCATTCCTGGCTTAAGCTGACGTGGCGTCAACCACCTCTCGGCCTGCCCCTGCAGAGCTGCCAGAACCTCTGGCCCAGTGTGGCTCCTGTCCCCCAAACACACCAGCGCAAGCACGGCATGGCATCTTTTTGCCTGCGTACTTGCGTAGCCCCTTGTACGCCTACGGAGCACCGCTGGTTCCAAGGACAGAGCACTGGAGGAAGAAGAAGAGGAGGGGGTGGAGGAGAGAGGTGTGTCACAACCAGTAGCAGTAGTCGCGTTTTGGAGGCGTGGTGGCGGAACAACCTCCAACACTACTGCACCTTGTCCTGCATCCCTCCCAGCTGCCAATAGAGTGACCCAATGGGCCGTGAAAGAAAGGTACCGTCCCTGTCCATGCCTGCTGGACCATGAGTCAGCGGTAATATGCACCTTACCGCTGACCGCCCTGTCCAGCGAGGCATGGACATTGCCTCCACATGCCGGTAGAGAGACGGAATCGCCTTCCGCGAGAAAAAGTGGCGTTTGGGAACCTGCCACTGAGGAACCGCACATTGAACAAACTCACGGAAGGGGGCCGAGTCTACCAACTGAAAAGGCAGCAGTTGAAGTGCTAGCAATTTAGCAAGGCTAGCATTCAACCGCTGGGCATGTGGATGGCTGGGAGTGTACTTCTTTCTACGGTCCAGCAGCTGGGGCAGGGAAATTTGCCTGCTGCATTCGGACGTCGGTGTACTGCAAGTACTTGGTTGTGACACACCGAATTCTACACCTTCAGTCCTCTCAGAGCAGCTTTCAGAGAGGACTGAAGGTGTAGTGGGGATGGAGATCCCAGCTGAGGAGGAGCAAGGAGAGGTCCGCTTAGTTCTTTGGTGTGGGTCTTTTATGTGTGCCTGCCAACGAGCTGCATGGCAGGTCGCCATATGTCTGGTCATGCTTGTCGTGCCCAAGCGGCTGATGTTTTGGCCACGCGAGATACGCTTGAGACAAATATTGCAAATAGCAGTGGTGCGATCTGCTGCACTCGTCTCAAAAAAGGCCCACACCAAAGAACTTTTCTGATAACGTGCAGAGGCAGCGCCCTGCACAGGCGGAGCTCTGCGGTGTTGTACAGTTGCTGTGCTGGCCTCTACCTGGCCTCCAGGGGGCATCCTGCCTCGTTGGACATGTGACGCCGCATCCTCCTCCTCCTCGTCCTCCTCCTCATCCTCTCTCCCTTGAGGCACCCACGTGGAGTCAGTGACCTCATCATCCCCTCCCTCTTCACCACTAGAGCAAACCTGGCAGTAAGCTGCAGCTGGTGGAACTGTACTGCCAGATTCCTCAAGCTGGGTATCGTCATCCGAGCCTTCGAATCGTTGGGCATCCTCCTGGAGCATGTACCCAACACTGTGCTCAAAGAGTTCGGGGGACTCCTCAGGAGGACATGGTGGGTCTAGGGAAGGGGTGGCTGATGATGCTCTGTCAGTACCCTGAGCCTGGGTGAGAGAGGATGAGGAGGATGAGGAGGGCTTGGTCATCCATTCTACCAAGCCTTCAGCATGATGCGGCTCCACATGTCCAGCTGCCGAAAACAAAGACGCGCGTGTCCCATGGCCACGTGCTGATGACGATGCACGACCACGTCCACGTCCACGGCCACGTCCACTAGAAACAGAGCCTGCCTGCCCTGTGTTCTTGGCTCTGCACGCTCTGCCTCCCCTTGGCGGTCTTCCAGCCATTGTAGTCGGTAGTCCTGTGGGTGCTGCTGAGAAGAAAATATAGGAGCTCTGTGTGATGCCACTAACACACTAGAAGTCCTGTGGGTGCTTATGCAAAGAAAATAGAGGAGCTCTGTGTGATGCCACTAACACACTAGAAGTCCTGTGGGTGCTTATGCAAAGAAAATAGAGGAGCTCTGTGTGATGCCACTAACACACTAGAAGTCCTGTGGGTGCTTATGCAAAGAAAATAGAGGAGCTCTGTGTGATGCCACTAACACACTAGAAGTCCTGTGGGTGCTGCTGAGAAGAATATATAGGAGCTCTGTGTGATGCCACTAACACACTAGAAGTCCTATGGGTGCTTCTGCAAAGAAAATAGAGGAGCTCTGTGTGATGCCACTAACACACTAGAAGTCCTGTGGGTGCTGCTGAGAAGAATATATAGGAGCTCTGTGTGATGCCACTAACACACTAGAAGTCCTATGGGTGCTTCTGCAAAGAAAATAGAGGAGCTCTGTGTGATGCCACTAACACACTAGAAGTCCTGTGGGTGCTTATGCAAAGAAAATAGAGGAGCTCTGTGTGATGCCACTAACACACTAGAAGTCCTGTGGGTGCTTATGCAAAGAAAATAGAGGAGCTCTGTGTGATGCCACTAACACACTAGAAGTCCTGTGGGTGCTGCTGAGAAGAATATATAGGAGCTCTGTGTGATGCCACTAACACACTAGAAGTCCTATGGGTGCTTCTGCAAAGAAAATAGAGGAGCTCTGTGTGATGCCACTAACACACTAGAAGTCCTGTGGGTGCTTATGCAAAGAAAATAGAGGAGCTCTGTGTGATGCCACTAACACACTAGAAGTCCTGTGGGTGCTGCTGAGAAGAATATATAGGAGCTCTGTGTGTGTAATGGGACTAACACACTTCAAGTCCTATAGGTGCTTCTGGGAACAAAATATAGCTCTGTGTGTGTGATGGGACTAGCACACTTCAAGTCCTATAGGTGCTTCTGGGAACAAAATATAGCTCTGTGTGTGTGATGGGACTAACACACTTCAAGTCCTATAGGTGCTTCTGGGAAGAAAATATAGCTCTGTGTGTGTGATGGGACTAACACACTTCAAGTCCTATAGGTGCTTCTGGGAACAAAATATAGCTCTGTGTGTGTGATGGGACTAACACACTTCAAGTCCTATAGGTGCTTCTGGGAAGAAAATATAGCTCTGTGTGTGTGATGGGACTAACACACTTCAAGTCCTATAGGTGCTTCTGGGAACAAAATATAGCTCTGTGTGTGTAATGGGACTAACACACTTCAAGTCCTATAGGTGCTTCTGGGAACAAAATATAGCTCTGTGTGTGTGATGGGACTAACACACTTCAAGTCCTATAGGTGCTTCTGGGAACAAAATATAGCTCTGTGTGTGTAATGGGACTAACACACTTCAAGTCCTATAGGTGCTTCTGGGAACAAAATATAGCTCTGTGTGTGTGATGGGACTAACACACTTCAAGTCCTATAGGTGCTTCTGGGAAGAAAATATAGCTCTGTGTGTGTGATGGGACTAACACACTTCAAGTCCTATAGGTGCTTCTGGGAACAAAATATAGCTCTGTGTGTGTAATGGGACTAACACACTTCAAGTCCTATAGGTGCTTCTGGGAACAAAATATAGCTCTGTGTGTGTGATGGGACTAACACACTTCAAGTCCTATAGGTGCTTCTGGGAACAAAATATAGCTCTGTGTGTGTAATGGGACTAACACACTTCAAGTCCTATAGGTGCTTCTGGGAAGAAAATATAGCTCTGTGTGTGTGATGGGACTAACACACTTCAAGTCCTATAGGTGCTTCTGGGAACAAAATATAGCTCTGTGTGTGTGATGGGACTAACACACTTCAAGTCCTATAGGTGCTTCTGGGAACAAAATATAGCTCTGTGTGTGTGATGGGACTAACACACTTCAAGTCCTATAGGTGCTTCTGGGAACAAAATATAGCTCTGTGTGTGTGATGGGACTAACACACTTCAAGTCCTATAGGTGCTTCTGGGAAGAAAATATAGCTCTGTGTGTGTGATGGGACTAACACACTTCAAGTCCTATAGGTGCTTCTGGGAACAAAATATAGCTCTGTGTGTGTGATGGGACTAACACACTTCAAGTCCTATAGGTGCTTCTGGGAAGAAAATATAGCTCTGTGTGTGTAATGGGACTAACACACTTCAAGTCCTATAGGTGCTTCTGGGAACAAAATATAGCTCTGTGTGTGTGATGGGACTAACACACTTCAAGTCCTATAGGTGCTTCTGGGAACAAAATATAGCTCTGTGTGTGTGATGGGACTAACACACTTCAAGTCCTATAGGTGCTTCTGGGAACAAAATATAGCTCTGTGTGTGTGATGGGACTAACACACTTCAAGTCCTATAGGTGCTTCTGGGAACAAAATATAGCTCTGTGTGTGTGATGGGACTAACACACTTCAAGTCCTATAGGTGCTTCTGGGAAGAAAATATAGCTCTGTGTGTGTGATGGGACTAACACACTTCAAGTCCTATAGGTGCTTCTGGGAAGAAAATATAGCTCTGTGTGTGTGATGGGACTAACACACTTCAAGTCCTATAGGTGCTTCTGGGAAGAAAATATAGCTCTGTGTGTGTAATGGGACTAACACACTTCAAGTCCTATAGGTGCTTCTGGGAAGAAAATATAGCTCTGTGTGTGTGATGGGACTAACACACTTCAAGTCCTATAGGTGCTTCTGGGAACAAAATATAGCTCTGTGTGTGTAATGGGACTAACACACTTCAAGTCCTATAGGTGCTTCTGGGAAGAAAATATAGCTCTGTGTGTGTAATGGGACTAACACACTTCAAGTCCTATAGGTGCTTCTGGGAAGAAAATATAGCTCTGTGTGTGTAATGGGACTAACACACTTCAAGTCCTATAGGTGCCTCTGGGAACAAAATATAGGAGCTCTGCCTGCCTGCCACGAACACACTACAAGTCCTATAGGTGCTTCTGGTAACAAAATATAGGAGCTCTGCCTGCCTGCCACTAACACACTACAAGTCCTATAGGTGCTTCTGGTAACAAAATATAGGAGCTCTGCCTGCCTGCCACGAACACACTACAAGTCCTATAGGTGCTTCTGGTAACAAAATATAGGAGCTCTGCCTGCCTGCCACTAACACACTACAAGTCCTATAGGTGCTTCTGGTAACAAAATATAGGAGCTCTGCCTGCCTGCCACGAACACACTACAAGTCCTATAGGTGCTTCTGGTAACAAAATATAGGAGCTCTGCCTGCCTGCCACGAGCACACTACAAGCCCCTCTTTGTCAATCAATCTTTGTAACTGAATCTATCTAACTCAATCTCTGTAAGTGAATCTCTCTAACTATCTAAATGCAGCAGAGTGTCACAGAAACAGCCTGCTCAATCTGCGCCGGAACAGCATGTGACCGGCGCAGACGGCGTGGCGGCGTTTTATAGGGGGGGGCGTGTACTACAGCCCCTGAGCTGTAATTGGCTACAGGCGTCCTGCCTGTAGCCAATTATGGCTCTTCGAGTTTCCGGGGCTGTGATTGGCCAAGCATGCGGGGTCACAGTGCATGCTTGGCCAATCATCAGCCAGCAATGCACTGCGTCGGCCGCGCCGGCCGCAATGCATTGCGGGGCCGCTCGCATCACACGAACGTGATGCGAGCGGCCAAAATAGTTCTGGGCTCGCCGAGCGAGCGAACGCCCGGTGCTCGATGCGAACGTGGGTTCGCATCGAGCACCGGGCCCATCCTTAGTTCCTAGTGATTATCACTTGCTATGTCAGATTGACGTATTAACTCCATAGTAAAGCAGCACTGCCGCTGGGAAGACAACCTAAAAATGCCCACTGCAATTTGTGGAAAAGTACTGCTGCTGCCTTGAATTCAATAAACAATCAAGAAACAGGATGGGAAAGAAATATTTGGTTCTCAAGTTATTCTCTGAAATAAATATCTATATATAATTTCATAGCCATAAAGCTGTGCTATAAAGATAGGGAAAATGGTACCCAATCAACAATTTAATGCAATAGACAACCCCTTTAGTCACAGAATAGTATGTAACAGGTTTTTCTACAGAAATAGTAAAAGCCATAAAAACATATTTATATATAACTGGGACAGATGACCATGGCAATCTGTAAATTTGAGGATTTTCTTTTGCAACCAGCAGGACAAAGTGGTCAGCTGGAATCTGCATTTGAGCTAAGGACAATTCCTTATTCTTTGCTTTGACAATGTTTTGCCCTTCCAATACATTCATATAAACTTTCATATACTATAACCCAAAGTAATCAATGAGGGCCCATACTTTATTGATCTGATCATACTTACATGATAAAAAACAAAAATCTGACTAGGTGTCGTTCTTTACATCTCTGTAATACATGCACATTTCCCTCATATTTCCTATTTGATCAGGCAACATTGTGCCTCTTTTGCACTAAAAACTCCAAGCAGTGTTGTCAGATCTACCCAGTTCACCCATGGTGTATTACAAAACTGTTGGAATACAGTGTTCATGTATTTTGTGCAACAACTACAAATATATTTTTCGGTAGATGGCAGTGTTTATAAGTTTGTAGCTGCAGCTATGATTAAACTCTATGTCTTTTCCCAGAATAAAGTTCCTGTTTTCTGTCTGCAGTTAACCAGCAAAACCCATGTGGACTGTGCACTGTCTGTTCTGTAGGGCTTTTTTAAAAGAATTTCTAACAGGTTATGGGCCCAGGCATAGCCCAGACAACCAACCGCATACCCAATCATAGCCCGCTACAGCAAAGAAATGCAAGTTAAAGCAACAGAAACAAGAAAACGACTAGTAACACAGCTGCAATAAAGCTTTTATTTGTGAACCATACAACCCAAAACAAAATGGGTTGCAGAAAGAATGAACTCTACTCTTTGTGAGAGTGGAAGAACCATGCTGTTTGCAGATATGTCAACCACATACTGGGGGGAGGCAATTATGACTGACCGCATGCTATTTTAAAAACTGACTACCAGGAAAATCAACTGAGAAAACCCCATATGAACTGTAAAATGGAAATGCCCTAAATGTGAACCATCTAAAATCATTTTGGAAGCAAAACCTATACGCACATCCCAAAAGAAAAATGTACAAAATTAGATGCTTGCCCAAAGGAAAGTTTACTTGTGGGGTACAGTGAATCACAAAAGAGATTCTACACCAAGACACAAACAAGGTAACCATCAGCAAATTTGTAATTGTCGATGAAACTTCAGTGTGTTCAAAATTTCGTGATCTAACACAAACACCTCAAATTGAGAGAAATTCCACATCAGATTCACATGAAGATAAGCAACAAAGTGACACAGAATTAGAAATTAACACAGACAATTCAAATGCCATAAAAGAAGAAACTAGGCCACATGAGGCTTCAATCAGGAAATCCACCAGAAGCAACAAAGGCATTCCATCCAAATGTCTGTTCTATGTTGCTCACGCAGCATTAAAACCAGAGCCAGGTTCATGGTATAATATGCAAAGACTTCCAAATCATGAATAGCAAAAGTGGATCAGAGTTGCTGATGAAGAGATGACATATCTTAGTGAACTGGAGACATGGACACTTTCAGAGCTACCTCATTGTAAGCATGCAATTAGCTGCAAACGTTTTTTTTAAGGCCAAATACGACACTGAAGGCAAGGTCTGTAGGTACAAAGCACAGTTAGTGGCAAAAGGGTAATCACAAAATTTTCATGAGGATTACACTACTTTTGCTCCAGTTTCAAAACAATGTACTTTCAGAACACTGTTAACAGTGGCGGATTCCCGGAAAATACAGAATTTCTAACAAGAACACCTTTTCATCCTCTCATCTGTACAAAAAAATATTAATGTTCTGTGGTTCAGCAAGTGTCCCTTAAGTGTATGAGTAAGGATTGGTGGGAGCGGGGCATCATGATTGATGTGGCTCTACATTGCTGGACGACTTAATTGATGGTGAATTTACAGTACGTTGACACTTTTTTTTATTAACCACTTGACCACTGGGCACTTAAACCCCCTTAATAACCAGACCAATTTTCAGCTTTCAGTGCTCTCACATTTTGAATGACAATTACTCAGTCATACAACACTGTACCGATATGAAATTTTTGTCCTTTTTTTCGCACAAATAGAGCTTTCTTTTGGTGGTATTTAATCACCGTTGTTTTTTTTATTTTTTGCGCTATTAAATAAAAAATGGCTGAAAATTCTGTAAAAAAATGAATTTTTTTTCATTTCTGTTATAAAATTTAGCAAATTATTAATTTTTTTGATAAATTTTGGCCAAAATTTATACTGCTACATATCTTTGGTAAAAATAAGTACAACTTGGTGTATATTATTTGGTCTTTGTGAAAGTTATAGAGTCCACAAGCTATGGTGCCAATAAATGAAAATTGATCACATCTGAAGTACTGATGGCCTATCTCATTTCTTGAGACCCTAACATGTCAGAAAAGTACAAATACCTCTCAAATTACCCCTTTTTGGAAAAAAAGACATTCCAAGGTATTTAGAAAGAGCCATGGTGAGTTTTTTGAAGATGTAATTTTTTCCCACAATTCTTTGCAATATCAAGATTTTTTTTCCTTGTGTTTTTTTCTAACAAAATTGTCATATTAGCAGGTTATTTCTCACACACAGCATATGCATACCACAAATTACACCCCAAAACACATTCTGATATTACTCTCGAGTATGGCAATACCACATGAGACTTTTACACAGCGTGGCCACATACAGAGGCCCAACATGCAGGGAGCACCTTCAGGAGTTCTGGAGCACCCAGGCCAATTCTGACATTTCTCTAATACATGTAAAAATCATGATTTATTTGCTAGAACCCCAAAACATTATATATGTTTTTAGCAAAGACCTGAGGGAATACAATGGCTGTTGTTGCAACTTTTTATCTCGAAGGGTACTTGCGCAGCAATTTTTCAAACTTTTTTTTTTTGGAAAAAAAAAAACAGTTTTGTGCCTTACAAAAAAACAAAACAATAAAGTTAGCCCAATGTTTTTGCATAATGTTAAAGATGAAGTTACGCCGAGTAAATAGATACCTAACATGTCACCCTTCAAAATTGCACACGCTCGTGGAATGGCGCCAAACTTCGCTACTTAAAAATCCCCATAGGTGACGCTTACATTTTTTTACTGGTTACATGTTTTGAGTTACAGAGGAGGTCTAGGGCCAAAATGATTGCTGTCGCGCTACTGTTCACAGCGATACCTCACATGTGTGGTTTGAACACCGTTTTCATATGTGGGTGAGACTTACGTATGCGTTCGCTTCTGCATGCGAGCACACAGGGACAGGGGCACTTTAAAAAATTATTTTTTTTTATTGTTCATGTTACTTTATTTATTTTAGTTTGACACTTTTTTCCCCCAAAAATTTTTTTGATCACGTTTATTCCTATTACAAGGAATGTAAACATCCCTTGTAATAGGAATATGGCATGAAAGGTCCTCTTTACATTGAGATATGGGGTCAATAAGGCCCCACATCTCACATCTAGGCTGGAAAGCCTGAAATAAAAAAAAAAAAAAACGATTCTGGCTTCGGTCGTAGCGGTGAGTCGGTAGAAGCACCGGAGGGCGGCGGGAGGGGGATGTCCCCTCTCGCCTCCCGTAAGAGCGATTAAGCAGTGGAACAGCAATTATGATCATTCTTATGGTATAGGGAATAGCCGGCTGAAAAAGCTGATATCTGAATGATGCCTGTAGCTGCAGGCATCATTCAGATATCCCCGCAAAAAGTCAAGAACGTCATACATAGCATGTACATACCAAAAATGAAACCCCAAAATACATTCTCCTACTCCTCCTGAGTACGGCGATAGCACATGTGTGAGACGTCCACAGCCTGGCCACATACAGAGGCTGAGTACAGCTGAGCATGGCTGAGCATGGCTGAGTATGGCTGGGTACGACTGGGTATTGCCGAGTATGGCTGGGTATTGCAGAGTATGGCTGGGTATCACCGAGTATTGCAGAGTATGGCTAGGTATTGCAGAGTATGGCTGGGTATGGCTGGGTATTGCAGAGTATGGCTGGGTATGGCAGAGTATGGCTGGGTATGGCAGAGTATGGCTGGGTATGGCTGGGTATGGCAGGGTATTGCAGAGTATGGCAGGGTATTGCAGAGTATGGCAGGGTATTGCAGAGTATGGCAGGGTATTACAGGGTATTGCAGAGTATTGCAGGGTATTGCAGGGTATTGCAGAGTATGGCAGGGTATTGCAGTGTATGGCAGGGTATTGCAGAGTATGGCAGGGTATGGCTGAGCATGGGGGGATGGCTGAGCATGGATGGCTGCATGTGACTGAAATTGTCACAGAGCAGCGCTGTGGGCACTACAGATCCAGCCCACAGCACTGCTGCCATCTGCTCTCTCCCCCTCTCCTCTCACAATGTACCGATCGGTACACAGAGAGGAACCGGCGTCATGACATGACGCCGGTTTGTTTACAAGTGAAATTCTCCGTCATTTGATGGATCGATCACGTGGTAAATGGCTGTGGTTACCGGCCGTTTACCGTGATCCTCCGGGTCCTCTGGATGTTCTTGGGTGCGTACCCCAGGGGGCGCGCGAGAGCGGAATTCTGGGAGGACGTCATAGTACGCCCTCCCGGGGTTAAGCAACCGCCCTGTAGCCAACATTCGGCTATGGGCCGGTTGCTAAGTGGTTAAAGGATTTGCCAAAAACTGTCTGTTTTTTTTTTGTTTGTTTTTTACTACGGGTGCTAAATACCCCTTAACTCATTTACATAGGTAGGGGTAGTAACTCGGGTCCCCTAATTGTTAAAAGGGTTTCCAGACTTCAATAAACCCCCCACCTGCAGGTTTTGTGAAAAAGACCCTTGTCCTTAGAAAACGTAATCATGAATAGAATGTAGATGAGGCTATCACTTTAAGTGCTCACAACCTCAGGAAGAGATACAAATCACTACAATGCTAAGAATTACATATATTCTATTAGACTTTATATGTTAAAACCAAGGTAGTTAGAAATAAAAAAGGCCACATAGAGTAATTATAATACCAAACACCTTGTGTATCACACCTACTACAATTATGTGTAAATAATCACGTTTATTAAATAAAGAAAGCTTGAATGGAAAATGTAATTTTTTTGGGCTTTATAAATGTCATTATTGCTGCAGCAGGCTCTATACATGGTACTGTACAGATGTGCCAAATTACTGGTAGACTAAGGGGACCCCCCCCAGACACTATATTTAAAGGATTTTTCCATTTTTATTGTTATTTCTCATTTTGATGGTTTCACTTTAAGCATCAGTAACTTCCTGCTCATTTAAAAATTATGTTTTTTACAAACTTTATTTCATTGATACATGTCCGTCAGGGATATACCCGGACCCCCATAACCATTGTAAGCCTTATTACTTTCATATAAGCCTTCAAAATTTGATTTTTCCAGTTCAGGTCCCATAGACTTCAATGGGATTCGTTATTTGGTTCTGAACTTTTGCAATGTTCTAAAGTTCTGCCGCGAACCGAGTAGAGGTCGTTTGTCCCATCTGTACTTGTTACGTTCTTTGTAATAACCAAGTCATTTTTTACATGTTTTTTTAGCAGAAATGGGGCTTTTGTCTGGTGTTTTATTGAACATATAGCTTTAAAACTTAAAGGGGTTGATTTACCAAAACTGAGTGCAAAATCTGGCGCAGGTCTGTTTAGAAATCAACCAGCTTCCAATTTTTTATTTTTTTTATTTTTGTCAAAGCTTAATTAAACAAGCTTAAGTTAGAAGCTTATGCACAGCTGCACCAGATTTAGCTTTTGCCAGTTTTAGTAAATCAACCCCAATGCTAATAAAAAAGAATAGATGAGCATGGGAAATTGCAACATACTGTATGTTTCCTGATAAATCGCAAGCTAATTTCCCAGATTGTAAAAGTAAGTCCACTTTTGTTGAGAAAAAAAATCC
>CM053033.1:49699718-49707218 GCA_028564925.1 Lithobates sylvaticus
TGGGCAGTCATGGATGATCCCAGAGTCCCAGTGATAGAGCTCTTCTATCCTCCATCACTGGAACTCCGATAATCCATGACTGCCCATGGCCAAAGTGAAACAAGAGCAGCGGATCCAGCTAAATAGCTGTGGGATTAAAGAGGCATTAAATCCCAAAACTGAATATTTTGTCCAGTCTCTAGATGTTTATTTTATTTTCACGTGTTGATCCTGCCAGCAACACACTTTGTCCTCAGGCGTTTCCACTCTGGATGGAGGAACAATGGTGACACCGTTGGACAGAAGCATTGTCAGTCTGGGGTGCACGTAGATACACTAGCAGATTTTTTTAAATATTTTTCAAGATAATAAAAAATGTTTTAACATTAAATAACTGGCCATTGTAAGCATCCCTGTCATACAATAATACAATTTTGATTTATGGTGCATTACCACTTATCATACAGCCTGTTCCGAGTTTCACTGTGTAAACTTTCAGAAAACTAAAAGTTCTGTATATGGCAGCCAAACCAAACTAGGAGCAATGTTCTGTTACTGCCAGCATTTTTATATATTCCTTCTTTACCCCTAAGCATTACGCCAAACTCACTGCCAAGCAAAACAGTTAAAATTGTTGTTTGCCTCATGCCCTAACCCCTTTGAAGAGAAAAGCATCAACAAAATAATTTTTTTTTTTGTTTTATTAACAAGCATACTTCCTTTATATAAAAACGTCCACTTTATGGTGTCGAATAGCATGGTTAGAGGCAGCAACTTCTTGTTGAAAACAATGCAAGTTACAAACCCAGCAGTGTTTGTGAAGCCAGCCGGACCTACTTCCAGTGTTAAATGTGCCCCCCGGTAGCTTCATAAACAAGCAGTCATTTCCAGGACAAGTGAAACTGGCCAAATTTCCTGGATCAAGCTCCCTTTTCTGGAATGAAACATACCACCACATAAAGAGTAGCATTACCAAGTTCCACTATTTGCAGAGGAAATTTAAAAAAAAAATAAAGTGCTGTACATCCACGGTCCAATGCATTCTGCATAGTGTGACTGTTTCCAAAAAGGTACACAGGGAGCCTGTGTGTAAACCATAGGGCAGGAGACTGCAAACGAAAGCATAAAATATGGATATTTTAATATATATTTAAAATATTTTTTTTTTTTTTTGTACATGCAGGTATGTGTAGTATTAGTATATTACAATTAAACATTTTCTTGTCAGCCAGTCTTTTTTCTTTTTCTTTTAAACCTTCACCAACAAAAATGTCAGTTTAAAACTGGTTGTTTTTAGAGCCCCAGTTATGTTTTGTATAATTTTTATTTATTTTTTTGATATGCTATACAAACTTACTTATTAAGTTAATAATAGTTTAAAAAAATCTGTTATTTTGAATTGTTTGCTGTATAAATACAGCAAACAATTCAAAATAACAGATTTTTTTAAACAATTATTAACTTAATAAGTAAGTTTGTATAGCATATCAAAAAAATAAATAAAAATTATACAAAACATAACGGGGTCTAAAAACAACCAGTTTTAAACTGACATTTTTGTTGGTGAAGGTTTAAAAGAAAAAGAAAAAAAAAGACTGGCTGACAAGAAAAGGTTTAATTGTAATATACTAATACTACACATACCTGCATGTACGAAAAAAAAAAAAACACAACAACACACACACACACACACACACACACATTTCTGTAGCCATATGTTAAATATTAAATTGCAGGCAAATATATAGGAGGGAAAAAAATAAATAAAATAAAAACACACACTTTAGTGCCATTACAGTTTGAAATGCATCTACTGCAGGTGCATGCATTTATCTTGATGTCAACTTCTTATAATCCCTTGAACCTTTGAAATCTGGAAGATGGAGGATCAGCACTAAAGGCCAATCAGGCGTGCTGAATGTCCAGTTGTCTTTCCAAACTACTCAAGACCTCCCTGCTCTCCCATCTCCAAAGAATAATGGCCAATTATTCCGTACTTTCCAGATAAGAACTGGAAGGGCCAATTAGACTCCTTGAGATAACACAGGAGGAGATGTGCACAAGACTCAGGACAGCTTTGAACTTCTGACATCAACAGGTATTTTTTTGCACTTCTGGAACAAAAAAAACACTTAATGGTATATTTAACTGCCCAAAAACAGAAACTAAGAAGTTAGTTGTTAGGATTTTTTTTATACACTTTAGGGTGGTAGTAAACTCATAAAACTGAGTTGCACCTACAGGTAAGCCTATAATTAGGCTTACCTGTGGGCACAGCGAATATCTCTTAAAAACGTGCACCGTTTAGGTGATATTCACATTTGTAGTGGTCAGTGACATCACCGACGCATATGCACTGTGCTCTGAATGGACAGTACAGCACACAAGAGTATACTGTCCTTCAAGAGCAGTGTGCCACAATTGTGACCCCCCGTGCGTATGGGTGGCAGTGATGCATCACATTTTTTCTAAGACTTTACTACCGCTTTAAGCACAACTGGTGTTCTCCTTTAAAACTCCACTTCCACACTCTGTTGCACTGACTAGACACATTAATTGCTTCAGAAGATATTCCACCTGAAGCGCCATCCTCCTACATTTTTGGCAGATTTTCTAAGCCACCTACAGGCGTCTTCCTTTCATGAAGGAAAGTTTACATACTTTCACTTGGGCAGAAATGAATCTCTCTAGCCAATCCCAAAAGACCACAAATGGATCTGTTCCAAATTATCAGGCTGCAGATGTTTCCTGCCAACATTCTTTTGGTTAATATTCAGTCTATACGGGTAGAATTTTCACTTTTTTTTTTAAATGCTCCATCCCTATCTATTTTTAATCATCAGCGCCAACAATTACAACAGCTTAGGACAGTAGAGTGCTTGTACAGTATAGGTCTGCAAGCTTGCAAAACATCTTGTTTGCAGCAGACATGGAATACCCAGGTTTCTGACAGCATATTCACAAGGATAGGTAGCACAGTCACCAGGAAAGGGAGGCTATGGCATTCAATGCCATAAAGGAAAGGCTAAGTACAGCAAAGCCGAAAATGATTACTACAAATCATATCTGGTAGTAAATTGGGGCCATTAAAATATCAAAATGGACAAAACACAACTCCTACCACCCTGAACATACATTAGGACCCATTCCATACTGCTTCTACAATGCTTAGTAATGTACCTGCCCTGTGCAGTGTGATGCCATGTATGGTGTATTGCACAGTATGTGCCACACTGCCAAAAAAGGGTCATGCAGGTTTGTTTATCCATTCTGAATGCAACAACATGTATTAAACACCCCAACAGAATGTTTAAGCGCGAATGGGCCTTTATTATACACACACGATTTATATTGCACCAACGGTTTGCGCATCGCTTTACAATGTAGAGGGGGGACAGCACAAGTACAATAAAGAAGTGACAGGAGGGCCCTGCTTGTGGAGCTTACATTATAAAGGTTCATATACGGTAATAAAACTGCACCTTGCTAAGAACATTACCATATTTAACTCTTTATGAAAAAAGTACTTCAGTGCTGTTGGTAAACAAAAACTGATTTAAGTCCATGAGGAGGAGGAGGAGGAGGAGGAGGAGGAGGAGGAGGAGGAGGAGGAGGAGGAGGAGGAGGAGGAGGAGGAGGAGGAGGAGGAGGAGGAGGAGGAGGAGGAGGAGGAGGTGGACAAAAAAAAAAGAAAAAAAAAAAAAAAAAAAAAAAAAAAAAAACACACACACACCCCTGATATACTTACCTGGTCCGTGCACAGAGCAGTTCTTACCACTTCTTTGGTGGTCTCCCGCCAGCGCTCCTCACTCCTCCTCCCTTCCGAGTGCCCCTACAGCAAGCCTTGTGCTATGGAGGCACTTATGCGGGCATGCTCCAGAGCTGGGCTCTCTGCATCTTTAGACTTAAATAGCACAGCTCGGCCATGCCCCCTGCTCCCTTATAACTGAATTTAACTGAGAGCAGCAGGAGCCATGCGAGTCCAGGAAGATAGCAAGGAGGAGAGTCGGGCTGCCGGCAGTGCTGGATCATGAGAAGGGTCATGTAAGAGTTTGGGAAGTGGGGAAAGATAGTGGGGTGTTTTTACCTTAATGAAGAGAATACAATAAGGAATAAAAAAATTAAATAAAAAAAAAAAAAAAAACAAAAAAAAAAAAACAAACAAACAAACAAACACACACCCCTCGACTTCAGAACCACTTTAAAAAGAGAACCTTTGGTCTGAAAAAGAAAATTGTAACTGCTGACTGCTAATCAACATGCACTTACCAGTCCAGGGATCCAGATCTGTCCTCACCCAGGCCTGTTCGGGTCCCCAACGCCACCATCTTGCATGTGGGAAGCAGGCTGTGACCTTCTTTGGCTTCACAGCCGGCTCCGCAGTGCATTGTATGTAAATGGACCTGCAGCCTCCTAGGACCTGTGACGTGCCCTAGGAGGTTGCAGGCAGGGAGAGCAAAGTGGGAGCAGGTACAGGTACTTGTCAAAATTAGGTACACACTACCAAAAAACAAAAACACCTTCAAAAGTGATGTGGGGGGTGGGTCTGTAAAGAACAACAACAACCACCTTTCCTTTTTAGGTGAAGTTCCACTTTAAAAAAAAAAAAAAAAAAAAAAGGGGGATTGTAAACCCTTACATATACCCAGTGAAGTGACTAGACTCAGGTGATTCCGAGATCAAATTATCCGACCCAATTTGTACCCATTTATCTTCTGCTCCCTACAGATGTTCAAAGCACAGAATTTTTACAGCTTCTGAATTTTTTTTTTTCTGATGGATGCACTTGTTGATTTCAGTCTCTCCTGTAACATGCAGTCCGGCACACTAGGTCTCCGTACTGTGGGTTTGATCCCGGACGCTTTGGGAAACCAGCTTCCAGGGAGGGAGCCAGACCACCAATCCGTTGCCTCCAGAGGCCCTGCCACCTATACCAGGCACCATGCTTCACTACTGGCTGCAACGTACCTTACCTAGTTCTGGTTACCCATAACAACGGCATTCCTCCTCAAACTAGTCCTCACTGAGTAAACCTTCCATAGTGTCTTGCTTTAAATCCCATATGTGCTTCACTGACCCTGTTATTTCAAATGTCAGGAATCATCATGCATGCCTTTAAATGACATAAGACCAGGCTTTAAAAAAAAATGTTAGAGTTCCAGCCTGTACAAAAAAAAAAAATAATGTAGCCGCTGACTTTTAATAAGGATACCTGTCCAGATATCCCATGTTGGCAGCACCCCTAGCCAATCCTTCCATTGGCTCCAGGTGCAGGCATCCTTATTGAGGGAAACAGTTCACAGCCTGTTAACTACTGCGTGTGTACGAGTCGTATTGTGCTTTCTAAATGGTCCCGCCGTCTTCTGCGACCTGTGTGCGTCTCCCAGAAGGCAGCGGGGAGGAGTAGGGGGCCAGAAATTTTGTAGATCGCCGACGATTGCAGCAATCTTACCCGGAGGTGGGTACCTGGTTTTGACAGGTATCCGCTCCCCTGAAAGGTGCAAACTGTGGCAGCTGAGCAGAGCTTCCCCTTTTGGGTGGAGCTCCGCTTTAATGCAACTTAACTTGAACATTGTGGGAAAGTTCAACAAGTACAATTATGCCTTTCCAGTGCCACATGTCACATGTCACTCTCTAACTGAACTAGGCTGCCCAGGCATACCTTAGTAAGGTGGTAGTCCATAGCTGGCATTTCCAAGGCTTGGCAGCTCTCCAGACTCAATGTCTGGGTGTAGCAGCCCCCTTCAAGTTCCATAATAATCATGGCATCTTCTTGAGTGGGCCGACAGCTCCAAGAACCCGGCCATCCCCCAATATTTATATCACAGGGCAGATAGGCAGAGTCCAAAAAGCCCAGGGACAGCAACCCCTACCCTAGCCACTACCTTACTAAGATACTGTAGGCAACCTGCCCACACACTGATCTCATGCCACGTAAACCCGATCGGAATTCTTGTCGGAAAAAAGCTGATGGTTTTCCCGTCGGAATTCCAGCGGAAGTTCTCCACCAAATTCCGATGGTCAATAACACCGCAACATACAACACGTTCGACGGCACTATAAAAAAGGGAAGAAGTTTAATGCTTCCGAGCATGTGTCGGAATTGCATACACACGATCATAAAATCCGATAGAAAGGTTTTCCGTCTGAAAAATTAAGACCAGGCTCTCAATCTAAAGTCTGTCGGAAATGCCGACAGAAAAAGACTGATGGGCAAACACAGGGTCGGAAAATCCGATGGAAAGCTCCCATCGGACTGTTTCCATCGGAAATTCCGGCCGTGTGGCATTAGTCTAAAAATGTTGTTTTTTTGGAAGGCTTAAGATGGGCCCCTTGTCTTTCGAGGCCTGGGACAAATGCCCTTTTGGATGATTTTATTACTCAACAGCTTTGTTGGTATGAAGCTGTAGAGAACAAAAATCAGTCCAATTTGGACTTTTGTGGGGGGGCCTGGGAACAAGAGTTTGTGACAACAGCAATAAAGAGAAAGAAGCACAAAAAAAAAAAAAAAAATCCTTTTAGAACATCTAAATCACCTCTCCCTCACTCCTGGCAGATGTCCATGCCCAACATTATATAACATGCCTACACATTGAAAATAATATACTGCCTTAGGCTATACCACAATTATTACTGAAGCCAAGCTATGCACATAGGAAAAAAAAAAAAAAAAACTGCCCCCCCCAAACATTTACACAAAAGGAGACAAAAGACAACAATATAAGTAAAGACATGAAGGAACATGCTTATCAGAAATCAAATTAAAGGACATGTAAATATAGTCGTATGCATATCGGTTTCTCACAGTATCAATTTATACTACTTGCTCAAAGTATATGCAGTAATAAAAAAAAATAAAAAAATAAAAGAAGGACTGTAGATGGTGTTATGATCCTAGCAGCTTCTGATCAACTATGGTCCACCTATCTATAGTCTTGAATATACACTTCTACGAAACATCACATGTTGACTTTATCAGCACAAGTTTTCTGTGCCGTGTTTACATTTTTAGTAATCCTGAAGCAATTGGGATAACAAAATGTCAAAAAAAAAAAAAAAAGAAAAAAAAGAAAAAGAAAAAAAAGAAAGAAAGGACCAAAAACCTGGAAAGCCACTACTGACAAAACAAAATGTATAGCTTTTCTATAAAAACACGACCAAGCACACTCCTCGCCTACACACTGAAAAAAATCCATCTGCCCCCAACTTGCCCTTCAAGTTACAACTAATTACCTACCATACACAAAACCATTTTAGTTCTATAAACAGTACAAGTCACTGCACAAAAGCCTTAATAAGTGGCATGCCTGTAATTTACAGAACACAAAAGCAGTCCCTTTGCTGTACCTGGTCTTAATTATGGCACACATCTGGTCACAGGATTGTAGTCACTTAGAACAGTTAACCCTTTCCCGATAGAAATTACAATTTGTGAATCCTATTTTTTTTTTTACACTAGGAATAAGTTCCTATTACTAGCAATACACCAGATCTCCAACAATCACAGCACTTCACTATAGA